>PIJE02002053.1:7094-67094 GCA_002895965.2 Coryphaenoides rupestris | reverse complement strand
CACCTAACCCTAACTGCTCCTAATGTGTTGGTTGTTACCTTGCATGGTTGACACCGACGTCAGTGTATGAATGGGTGAATGTAAGGCAACTGTAAAGTGCTTTGGATAAAATCGCTATATAAGTGCAATCCATTTACCATTTATTTATAATCAGTTTTCTTGAATATATACTGGGTTGTTTCAGATATAATTGTGCTATAATGTGTGGAATGGTACATTTGACATTTTAGCCGTTTAGTTGCTACTTTATGATTAAACAAACTTTTCTGCTGTGACTGCAGATGCGATAAAAATACATCATTACCATCATTTATTTGAGGTTATATGTGTGAAATGGAATGAAGCATTTATTCGTCAATAATTTGAAATTGGTACGTTGGTGACGGTGCTAATATGGAAATTTTACAAGGAACAAAGTTTTATTTTCTGCTGTGGCGGCAGACAAAACTAAATACTCGTCCTTATAGATTCGAGGTCCAGAGGGCTCTCCTCCACCCTCCCTTTTAGTTTTGGGACTTGGGCTGCTGCAGTTGTGTTTCTATGTATATTCGCTCACTCACACAATGTCAGCAGATAGCTTTTGTGTTTGCGCTGCCCGCGTGGGAACTGGTGAGGGCCTGTGGATGTGGACGGTGTGGTGCAGCCCTTCACACCCCATTTGTTCCTGTGCCCGGCAGATGAAAAATAAACACGACATGTGGTGAACAAAGAGATTAAGGAGATTAAGGGTCGCCTCGACTATCTTCTGTTAAGCCCATGTATCATGTAAGCCTAATTGCACTTTTGTTTGAAAGTTACCAAAAAAATCCTGTTGCTTTTGTTGCAAACTTCAAATTCGATCAAACTTTGTTTTCATAGTTTTTACATATTTTACATTACTATTATATTTCAGTATTCATTCTCTCAAGCCTGTTCACTTGTATCACCTATTTGAATTGTGCTATAAAAGTGTTAAACCATAGCGACACCGGACTTAAGAATACGTTTCAGAATATGACAAATGATTTTGGAAAAAATGCGTATGAATAATTTATATGGGAAATAAAATACAAAAAGCAAAAATAAATGCTTTTATTTGAGCTATAAACTGGGACGTATCACAGAGCCTTTATTCACATAAATGCCAGTATTCCCTTCAGGCCCACCTGAACTGTTCCCCATTAGGGACAATATTTCCTGTAATTTCCCTGCAGAGAGAGAGGGATAGACGTGGCCCGAGGAAAGAATGGCGTTAAACTAATACGACGGAGGCTTGTAGTCTGTAGGGATAGCTTGAGCGTTGCGTTGTGCCAGAGTATATAACAGCGACAGAATGCACAAAAGATTTACAACCAAATAGGCGCGACACAGGAGAGCTCTCTCCCTCTCTCTCTCTCTCTCTCTCTCTCTCTCTCTCTCTCTCTCTCTCTCTCTCTCTCTCCTCTGTGGACATGGAGACGGTGGAATACCTCGAGGTAAGGCAGGCAGCGGGTTCACGCCGCGGCATATAAATGGGGGTTTAGCATGAGCGCTATTGCTATTTAGTAATGAGTACTAATGACTGAAATGAAACGTCACATTAAGTCACAGCTCACGAGGGATGCAAAATATGTTCCTCAATGGGGATTTAGAGAGTTCAGCGGTACTACAGAAGTTGCAGAGCTTCCCCCCTTGACATACATCAGCCTGTGATGTAGAGAGCAGAGAGTCACAGACACTCAGCTCCCCTCTCCAGCGAGGTTACAGCCGCTGGGAGAGTCTGAGTGAGTCTGAGCCGCATCTTGGTTGTTTTCTTTGACGCGAGGCAGTTGCGGCGCGGTGCGTCTGGATAAATGATCACATGACGTCGCCCTAATTGGTAGAAAGTTTGGGGCCTGGCGGAGGTTCTCTGAGACTCTCTCTGAGACGGGGACTTTCTAGCCATGTCTGAACTTTTCTCTCCCTTCCATTAGAGGAGGATTTAGGTCTGTGCTTCATGCGAGTGTTCCACTGGAAATAGACAAGCCGGGGGGCACGCGCGCATATGCTGCTGATGAATTATATATTGTGGTCTAGCTCGACAACCTGCTCACTCACAGCGGGGGGATTACTGAAATGAAGCACTTATTGCACTGCAAGTCTACCTTGGGTAAATGAATGATGAATAAATACAAATTAATTAACGGAAAGTTGTGCAAATAATTTGTGTTTCCTCCTGGGCCTAGCCTGTATGCTAATGCTGATAACATCTTGATTAATAAAAACACTTTTTTTTAGGACAACGCTTATTTTGTTTTTAATTGTAAATGTTTCGCGAATGTCATCCATTTACTACTTTGGCTGAAAGCTTATCTGTAACATTTGACCTTAATCTTACAACATCATTGCAAAGATCAACTGGAACTCAGATCCACAAACAAAATGTATATTTTGTTATATTCTTGCTAAATTCTTGGGTTAAGAGGATTTATGTTTTGCATGTTACGTTGACATTGCACGATGGCTCTGTGTGGTGCAGTGCATGCCCATAGCAACAGACACAAGAGACACTTGACTCCTGTGTTTGTACACAGACGTCTCTTTGGAGAACTCTTGAATGTAGGAGGTTAGCTTTTATGAGCTTTATAAACACTCTTAAGAAAAAAAGATTCCAAGCAATTCCAAGCAAATCATGTAACACTGGCAAGAATATAAGGCACCCATGTAGAGCATGAAGTGGAAGATTAAACTGAACTCAAGGTAGTATAATATGCTACCGTTCCTTCGAACGCTTCGAACAAAAGGGGTTGCAAGACGTGCAGGAGGCTTGTTCGGCACTCAATAATTAACACCCCGCAGCCTGGGCTATAATTATCATTATCATCAATTTAACTGTAATGCAATCCCGGAAGTTAAAGTCTGTCATGAAAGTCATTCATTCCCATTAGGTGCCATGTGTCATATGCCTTTTGTAATGCGTGCTGTAACCTGTGGTTTAATTACATTGCAGGAAACAAATGAGGGTTAGTACACCAATCTACCTTTTCATATTTGTTTCTTTCTAATTTCCTTTGTGCCTTTTTCCCGTTGCATTTCGTTGTTGTTCCTTCTTTCATAATTACTTTCTTAATTGCTTTCTTCATTTCTATATGTCCCACCTTATCTCTCTCTCTGAGTGAGGAGGCCAGTGAAGAAAAGTTTGTCAGGCGGACACCATGTACTTTCTCTCTTTCACACACTCTCTATCTCCTCTCTCTCTCTCTCTCTCTCTCGCTCTCGTTCATGCACCACACAGACACACACACACACACACACACACACACGCACGCACACTTCCTTTGTGGTGTGGGGCTGTTGGTTTGTACCTATCGTCGGCTGCTTTGCATGCAGCGAGGACGGTCCAACCTGTGCTGGGTGAGACATCTGCCAGTCAGCTCCGCGGCGTCGGAGAGAGCCGGGCCTTGTTGACGAGAGCGGAAGCTGCAGCCTGTCCGCATGGACTCCTGCGGGCGCCCATCAGTGTGCTTGTCGTAGCCGCAGGCAGCTACCGGATGCCCTTCAAGGTTTCCCTTAGCCAGGTCGGTTTAGAGCACCGGCTCCAAAACATCTGCTTTGGATGTGTGTGTCTCTGTGGATGTGTGTGTGTGTGTGTGTGTGTGTAAATAACAAAACAATTAGATTATTTTGCAAAGTAAACAAGCCCTATCTTCATCTAAATGCCAGCGTGATACATCTCAGTGTAAACCATTGCTCCCCAATAGGTTTTGATATTCGTATCGTAGTACCAATGGAGGAAGTCAACAATGTTTCACATTTGGCATGCCAATGAAATACCACTAATAGAATCACACTGCGTTTGTTCGTGCCATTCCTACAATATATGTCAATTACAGCTGTGTGTTTTGTGATAGCAAACTGTAAGATCGTCGTCAAAGTGTCATTAGTTGGATTAAATAACAATCAGAGAAATCAGCCTGGTACACATCCGGTGTTTATAACGGCCATAACTTTTAATCTCAATATGGCAGCGTCTCTCTCTCTCTCTCTCTCTCTCTCTCGCTCTCTTCGCTCTCTCTCTCTCCTTTGTAAGCTCTTCAATTTTAGTGAAGTGCAGCTGGTCCAATCCAATCTCCTCCCATCCCCAATGGCTGCAGATTGGCTGTTGTCCAACCTTATAGATATTAATGGCGGCCGGAACAGAGTGGAAGTGATGAGAGTGGACGAGAGCGAGGCGGGTGGAGAGTGTTTGCGCACGGCAGACAGGGCGACGGATGGCCGGCCGGCTCGGGATATCTTGCCCACAGAAAGCTCTTAATGCGCAGAACAAATGCGAAGAAGCGAGGAGGAGGACGTCCAACGGCCTTGCTTTGCATGTGATTACAGCGGCACTTAGGTTCACATTACCTCTGTTTTATTTCCAGAGGTCCTGCTAAATGCCTAGCACTCACACTAGACCAATTTTTCTAATTTAGAAAGCGCAAGAGAACACAGGCCTAGTGAAAGATGCGGATACGTTTAACAGCTTTGTTCGTTAAGTGTACGGAAGGCAACACTTTTGCCCAAACAGCACACCACACCACACACAAACCGATTCCCGCTTTCGAAACGCAATCTTGATGAAAAGATGAAAGATGGAAAAAGTGGAAAAAACATTCAATAACCTGTATCATAAGTGTAAAGAAAAATGGCAGATCCAATTTGGGGAAGTAAAAATCAATTTGAATATACCCTAGACTGCCGGATAATCTGGCCAAAAATTGTGAGTACCATCAAAAATGCAGGACTAACTTTCCTGTAGCCTTCCAACCATCATTATTGATTCGACCCAAATAAAGAATACTAGTAAAAAGTGAAGTTACTTAAAAGGAGACGTTGCTGTTTTTCAACCAGCTTTGTGTCATTTCAACGTGGGTAGTCGTATACTGTACACAAATGAACAATGTGTACGGCTCTCCCCGATGCTTTTGTTTGCCAGATTACGACGGGTGATGTAATCTTAGCCGCCAACTTACCTGCCTAAACTCTGCCATTAACTGTCAAAAGACGGAGTTCGGGTTCAATTTAGCATCTGTGCTGAGCTGCGCCTCAGAGACACACACACAGCACCTGAGACAACTGCAGGCTTTTTCCACACTATATCCCTATCCCACTATATCCCCTAGATAGAGTTAAGGTTGTAAATCGGTTCCCCTTTAGGAAGGGGAATGAAGTGGTGAAGGAAGAGAAGACAATAAGATGATACTCTCAGTAGTTAGTTACTCTGGATAAGATCATTGAAATTGTGTTGTGTTACAACTCACTTGCAGTCACATTATCTTACTGTTATCTGTGAAAACAGATTTTTAAAAGGAACTGCCATATCAACGCTATTACATTGTGGCAAATGGATCATACTGTATTTATTTTTGGTATCCTATTTAAAAATTGCAATTCGGTATGCATATGCCTGATTCTCAGCCCCGTCATTGTGTATTTCGGTGCAAATCCCGGTGTTTTGGGGTTTTGTGTCACCGTGCGCCGAATCCTTCCAGCAAAAAAACCCAACCCAAAACACAGCACTTATTCCACCGCATTCAAACTGTGTGGCTGCTTAAAATGGCTTATCTCTCTCAAGATGGATCCCAGTACACACACACATCTGTGTTAAATCAATCATGTTCTCATAGAGGCGGAGTCGTTAATTGGTAGCACACGGTTCAGGCCGCACATTGGACAAACCTAAATGATGAATGAGCGCTTGCGGATTAAAGAAATAAAAAACCCCCAGCTCTTTATATCTTGAAGTAAACAACCCCCTCACCCTAAAAAAAAAAAAGTCTTGGTTAGCCGTGCTCCTCATTGCTCCCCATCGCTAGGACCCGTCGCAAACATGGCTTCCCCTCCCTGTAGTTGAGCTTATGCAAATACATGAAAATGAATGGTTGGAGATGTGAGCCAGATAAATGATTTGTTTTGAAGAGGGGTACCATTTATCAGGATTACGTGATGGAGTGGCTGCGGTTTAAAGTCTCGGAGAGTCTGCGATTCCTATGAATTTCATTTGTAACCGAGCAGCGAGCCCCACGCCTCCTCGCTCAGAAATTGTGGGGACAGATCTAAACTGTAAGTGGATGGAAAAAGGGCTGATTGCCATCGGCTGCTTCTTTCCAATTATCATGAATATGATAATTGACGCCCCTGTGTTTGTGTGTGTGTGTGTGTGTGTGTGTGTGTTGTGTGTGTGTGTTTGTGTGTGGGGCGAAGGGGAAATTGTTATTTAGCTCAGGCAGACCTAAATATTGAAGTCATCATGATTGATGCTGCTGCGGTCATTTGCCTATAGAGCCTGACAAGTATAATGAATGGAAGGTATATACGTTTAATACATGCAATGAATATATATGTTGCCCCAACGTGGCGTATGTATGTATGGGATACATCGTGGAGACATGCTTGGCAGTGATTGTCCTGGGGTCCATCGTGCGATACGTGTTGTAGCTGGAGATAATAGGCGGGAATGGAGAAGATCATTTCAGTTTGGGTTCCTTCTCTCCTCCCTAGATCAGCACTTAGACATTCACTGGCCTCAGCCTCACCCCACTCGGTACTTTCCCCTTGTTTCAGCTCTGCTTTGGTGTGTTCTCTCTCTCTCTCTCTCTCTCTCTCTCTCTCTCTCATCCTCTCTCTCACTCAGCCCTTGTGAACGAGGCAGAGAGACCATTAGAACAATGTTAGCGCTGTCTGTCTCTCTTTCATAATTAGAAATTGGACCGTGTTCCTGGTTCACAAATTCCCCACTCAAACCAACAGTGTTGCTCAGGGGCAACTCTCTGTTTGGATGAGCGCTGATTAAATTCTAGTCACTGACGGGCCGGGGGGGGGCTGAAACCGAGGGAAAGCTGAGGAGAGGAGAGAGGAGAGGAGAGGAGAGGAGAGGAGAAGAGGAGAGGAGAGGAGAAGAGGAGAGAGGAGAGGAGAAGAGGAGGGTTGTTGGAGGAGAGGGAGGGTGAGGTGGGTGTGGGTGGGGGGATGGTTGGGAGACAGAACAGCGCTTAGATTGGGACGGCTCCTCTCTGGGTGTGATCCTGTTTAAACATTGGAGCAGGGCTCGGAGGACTTGGCTTCTGCAGCGGCTGAGGCACGCTCAGTCGGTGTTGTGTGAATATATTTATATAGAAGTTAATAATGTCAAGCGGGGGGGGGGCCGGGGGGGTTTCTTTGTGGTTTTTTCTCTCTACCGTATTGGGAGTGATGTGTCCTCGAGCCGGTGGTTTGTTGTCACCGGGCCCGGTGCTCTGTGGTGGACTAGGTAGCAGGTGTTTCCACAGGGTCCCGCCGTGAACCGTTTAAACAGACAAGCTTTTGTGAGCTTTTACTTTTACCTTCCCCTCCAGACGCCCCATTAAACGGGCTCGCCGCTCCTCTGTGAAAGGGTACACACTTTCGTAAGCGTTTATTTGTTACTTTCTTTTGGGACAAAAATCATAATTCTGGATTAGTGCGGTCCTTGACTTGGGCTGGGCTACAGGGCTTTTGTTTTTTGCTTGCTGCAACAACGTCTCTTCATTCGGTTGGTGTTTATTTTGTGTTTCCTAACACGGTCTAACACACTCTCTTACGTCAGCCCGTTCGGTTGGACACTTGAGGCTCGAGTTTGAATACAGATCCAGAAGCAGAAGCCAACGCAAATCGATCTTCTCCACCGCTAATTAATAATGTGTTGGAACTCGCCGTACGTATCGCCATTCACCGCCGGTGAAGGTAATAACCTTGGATCTCTTGAGGACGGTGACATGAACGCGACAACGCTGCCTCAACACCACACCTGAAACCTGTAAATAACCAATTACAGTCTCTGTGATGTGCCGATAAAAATCACACATTTCCTTAGATTTCCTCCCTCAGGTATTCACTGTCATATATTTCTTCTCTGGATATGAAACACATGAATGATTTCCGTCGCCGGATTTGCCGGGCGGGGATCTGAACATGTTTGCCGCTGCAAATCCCAAAGCATTCATTACTTGTGTGTTATATCCTTGACTCCGGCACACAAATTTCCTGCTTCATGGACTCCCCAGAACATATTTCCTGGTCCATGTCTCGTGTTTGTGTCTCGGTAAGCATAAACATACACTGTTTGTGATTCCATGAACACGCAAGATCGGAAATTAATTCAGAAAAAATATTGTTTTGCATTAATCAAAGGTTTGTTTGTTTCATGTGACTGAGCACACACTTACATGCGCCACGGATGCTGTGTGTGTGTGTGTGTGTGTGTGTGTGTGTGTGTGTGTTTGTCTGCATGATCACTCCACTTCTTTAAGGAATTCAGCCTTGAACTGAATCAATTACTGCTTGACTGTACACATTTAAACTGATCAATCAACCTGCAGTGTGAGGCAGAGTGGGGGTTGCAAAGGATGCGTGATGTTGAGCGTTTTAAGCGGTCATGTGCGTCCTCCTGCTACACCAGGGCGCTGCCAACATGTGTGTGTGTGTGTGTGTGTGTCAAGTAGACCTGAATGCTCAAATCATTTATGCATTTCACGCTATTTGCTTTAATTCACATCAAGCTTTTTACACATGAGTTACCTCTCTGGAGAGACGTCACGTGTGTGTGTGTGTGTGTGTGTGTGTGTGTGTGTGTGTGTGTTGTGTGTTGTGTGTGTGGTGTGGTGTTGTGTGTGTGTGTGTGTGTGTGTGTGTGTGTGTGTGTGTGTGTGTGTGTGTGTGTGTGTGTGTGTGTGTGTGTGTGTGTGTGTCAGTGCCCGCAGAGAACCATTCTTTGGCAGAGGCACAGATGTTTCATTTTCCATCCGTGTCACAACGACAATACTGTTTTGTGGCACGCCAGCCCGATGCCGTGATGCCAGTGTGGGAGAGGCCTGTTAAAACACAGACCGCTGGTAACCGGTGCCACCGTCACCGCGGTCTCCGGCTGTGTGTCGGTGAGATCTGAGATTGTTTAGCAGGTGAAAGCCCGTCTCGAGAGCTCACAGAATCGTGGGCTTCTCTGAAATGGTAAATGGATTGGATTTAAATATCGCTTTTATCCAAAACGCGCTCTTTTTACAGTTGCCTGACATTCACCCATTTGGACACCGACGGCGGTGCCAACCATGCAAGGTAACAACCAACACGTCAGGAGCAGTTAAGGTTAGGAGTCTTGCTCAGGGACACCTCAACACTCAGTTGGGCGGAGCCCGGGGATCAAACCATCAACCTTGTGTGTCTCCAACATGGGCTCCAACATCTACTCCCCAACTGTTGTACTCCTCACCACGTTGACCGAGTTAAATGCTCGGATGATCAGATAATTCATACCTTTAAATGGTGGACCGTAAAACAGAGAGCTAGTCAGTGGTGCTTGTGTGCTGTGCGTTGTGTGTCTGTGACATCATCATCATCATTATCGACATCTTCCATCAGGGCCCTAACCTTATGATTATTCATACATGTAACGTCAAAATTGGGGACGGTATGTGAACACACCCTCCGCAGCGTCCTCACCACGTCAGCTTCTCATGGTCAAAGTCTCAATCCAAATACCCATCAATCAGTCATGTCTCTCCGGCTCTGTGTGCTGTATAGGCGGCGGGCTCCAGTGGCCGAGCACAACTAATTCCTACAGCCGCGCAATAGCAGAGGGCTGGAGAGAGAGAGAGCGAGAGAGAGAGAGAGAGAGAGAGAGGAGAGAGAGAGAGAGAGAGAGAGAGAGAGAGAGAGAGAGAGAGAGAGAGAGAGAGAGAGAGAGAGAGAGAAGAGAGAGAGAGAGAGAGAGAGAGAGAGAGAGAGAGAGAGAGAGAGAGAGAGAGAGAGAGAGAGAGAGACCCCTGCAGCCATTAGATTGATGGCACCAAGGATGCTTTATGAGCGTACAATGATAATAATAATCACGTGTGTGTGTGTGTGTGTCTCTGTGAGAGCGAGATAGTTCAGGGCACGCAGAGCTATTAATGGAAGGGTGCGTGAGATTTGAAGTCTGAGATTTCGAGGGAAAGGAGAAGATGGAAAATGTAATTTAATAACTGTAATAGCTTTTGGTAGAAGCACGCCTTGATCAACAGCGTGAAGCAATTTAGATCAACACTGCAGTCGGCACACTCAGGGAAAGAAAAACACTGAGTGATGATGTTTTTATATATATATTTTTTTAGTACACACACTGGGATTTAAGCATAAATGTTCAACATTTGAAAATAAATTGGCGGAATTCAAGGGGCGCCTGAAGTGCAGAGGCTAACGTGTAAATGCTCTTCCTCTTTATGTCAGCCTCTCTATATAAAGCGTAGAATGAGCCGAACATAACAAGCACTACTGCCGAGTTGTCTACTGGAGTTTGAACGTCTTATTTTAAGTGTGCTTTGGCGTATGTTTACGTTGGTCTGAAGTACATTATAGGGGGTAGGTCTCTCAAAGTAAACAGAAAAAAGTAGCCATTCGAAAACAAACAATGTGAGAATGACTAATAGAGAGGTAACTTCAGAAATAAATTAAAAAAACACAGGCACACTTGTTCCCCAAGTTGAATGATTTCATCTACAGATGGTTTCTCTCTGTAAGAGTAATAAGTATACACCGTGTTTATTGTGGATCAAATGACAACTCATCCTGATTAGATAACCTGCCACATGTACACCAGGACAATACAACAGACACTCTCAAGCGTGACCACAAAATATGACATTAAGACTCTATTCGATCACATTCTTTGCTTGTTATCTCCTATATTATTTTATGATTTGGCAAATACATCAGCATGTGCATAATAGGCCGTGCCTTTCATGTCAAAAAGTAAATATAAAGTGTCAAAATGTTAGCGTCTCAAAACTTTGATACTCCCAGTATCAAAGTCCCAGTTCCCATTCCAGACTGCCACGGAAATGGTGTGAGCCACCCACAATCACATGTAGACTATGAATTAGATGAGTAAAAAGAGGCCAAACTAGTCTCTTATCTTTCTGAAAATGTCTCATCAAATGACTCATTCAGGCTAATTAGGAGATAATGCTCTGATATTTACTGTATATTGTCATCATGTGCTTTGTCGATATGTTGTCATCTGAACTTTGTGCATTGATATTTATCAGTGCATGACACTGACCAAAGTAAATTAGATTAGATTCATACAATTAAGGAGAATAAACGTAGCATTTTGTTGTAAAGAATGAAGCGAGACTAGTTAGTAAATGAGTGTGTGTGTGTCGAGTAGATCAGGTCCTACCGTCATCTTCCTGCCCGACTAGTCTTTCCGTTAAAGCTACCCTGACAAGTGAAGTACAAGACTTTGATTCTTAGGCTATATAAATTTCACTGTCGTCAATTGATACAAATCAGCTTGTAGCAGTGTCTCTTGCCACAATGCCGCATCGTGTGGCTTTGTTTGGGGCTCCTCCAAGGACACAGGCAGCAGTGATGTTGGAAAGTCCGGTGTATTGCTACAGGGTGAAGGTAAAGTGACACGACACGGAGCAGATGGTCCTTAGCTAGCATGCTAGTAGTGCTCTCCGAGTGTGTGTGTTGACGGCTGACTTAATGCTGCGTTCCATTTACCTCGGAAGTTGGACGTCGGAGCTGGGAATGACATCCAGTTACACGTTTTGCTAGGGTTTGCTATAGCCAGGTTAGCCATTGCTAGCAATACCAGTTGATAACAATGTATTACGCTGCATTTTGCGCATACAAACACCGTAGCAACATGTCCACAGATAGAAGTCGGACAGTACTGTGTGTACGACTGATTTAATGAGACACAGATAGACAGAAGTGCTAAAAAAACTGTGTATTACTACAGCTTTCACTACTGTTGATGCGCAGAGGAGCCATCTTGGATTTCAAAGTCGGGGTTGTGAGATTCGTCCGACTTTCCGAGTCGGATATCCGATTTCAGGGAGCGTTCTAGTTGCAATTTCCGAATGGGAACTCAGAAATTCCGACTTCCGAGTACAAATTCAACACAGAATAACCTGCGGTGCACTGGTTAGCCAATGCACCACAGGCGCGCAGCCCCACCCACCCCAGACTCTAACTGGGCCAGATGAGGCCAATTAAGCCAGCCAGCCAACACACACACTCCCACACATCTCCATTGATTATGGGCTCTCTGAAAGGCTATTTCCTCAACAAGTAAATCAATGTGTAATAGCCATCTTTTGTCAACTGAATTCTCTATTCATTTCTATTCATCGGGCCACTGATCGAGGGAGGGATGTGAGAGAACATGAACAAAGGAAAACAATTTTTTTTAATTTTTTTTAAACATTTAATTTGGGTAAAGGAGTAGTGGCATAATCAGTTCCCTATAACTCTAGACAGTTAGGGTACAGTTTTGCAAATGCCAGTACCTAAACTAATATGTCCGTGACTGCCTTTGCGCCTGCATCCGGTCGGCATATATGTGTTAAACCAGGGGTGCCCAATACGTCGATCGCGATCGACCGGTCGATCGCAAAGGAAGTCCGGGTAGATCGCATGCCATTAAAAAAAATAATTAGATGTTATCATTCATCCTCCTGATGACATTTGCCACTTGATTGATGTACAGGGCAGCCATTCTGAGATCTCGTCTTTTCTAACACACGGATCACCGCGCATGTGCAGTCAACCACGTTGTTGACGGGGGGGGGGGCATGACAAAGTTCGTTCATTTTAGATTGTTGACGGGGGGGAGGAGTTCGATTTTGGTTTTATGTCCGTGTGCTTTATACTTTTGTAATATGTGAAGTTCTCAATAAAATTCTTGAAATAAAACAATTCAGTATTTCCCCCTGCGCCCCACCTGTAATACCACCACGCCCCACAGTTTTAGAGATACTGGAGTAAGGTAATGACCAAAGTAAGGTAATGACCAAAAATGTACTGAATTGTAGTGTGCCACAAGGGCTCATGCAGTTATGCAAGGTACACCAAATTATATTGTATATATATGAAGTATACTCGGGATATATTTAGCATTTTTAGTGTAGGTAGATCATTTTGGCTTGGTCATTATAAAAGTAGCTCGCAAGTTGAAAAAGTGTGGGCACCCCTGTGTGAAACGCTAAGCTAACAGTGGTCCTGACACCAGTGTTCCCGGCACTAGTGCTTAAAATTCAAAATTCAAATGATGCAGAATGTGTGGATGTTTTCATCAGAGGATATACATAATTTAGGACTCAAGTCATTACTGTTGTGTATGTTCCATTTTTCAACCATGTTCATTTGTGGGTTAACTGGTAAAACTTTTGAATAATGTCTCACCAAATATACGAGCAAGCATAGTTAATGATAACAACATAGATCATTGTGAAGAATACAAGTGATAAAGAGATTCATAAGTATTCATCGTTGAAAAAGATGTGTGCCTACAGTAATCATTAGCGATTATATTCCTGCCATATTTAATTGATTCTGTGTTCTCAGTGAAATTATTGTGAACAAAAATGACAGTTAATGATGGAAAAAATAAACATGGTTTATTCAGTTCATAAAAGTATGACTATGAAGTATTTTTGGAGAATTTATAAAAAAGACACAATAACAAATCCCATTATGAATCAGAAACCTCATCTATTAAAGTAATGGGTGGCAGTAGCACCAGGAAACAGGAAGGTTGCTGGTTCGAGCCGTGTCCCTGGAGCAAGACGCCGCCTGACGTGTTGGTTGTTATCTTGCATGTTTGGCACCACCGTCGGTGTATGAATGGGTGAATGTGAGGCAATACTGTAAAGTGCTATATAAATGCAATCCATTTACGATAATATAGTTGAAATGCTCTTTTGCCAGCCTGTCACTGTTTAGGATCGAAAGAGTTTACAGACAACCCACGTTTCTTCTCATTTTGTTTCATTTTTCTCTGTCTGTTGAAATAATGTGAATGATGGATTCCCAAGACTCTTTGACCCAAAGGAGGTTGCAGAGGGAATCATAGTCAGGTATTTTGTGAATCTGACAAGCAACCAAGTTGAACCACCGGGCAAGTTGAACCAAAGGGCGCACACCTCTGTGTATAAGTGCCTTGGTAAATCCTCTGATCTTCTTATGCATTCCAGGGATATTCTAATCCTCAGAAGAGCCTTTTATTTCTGAATTGGCCCCGAGAGACATATTTCAAAAGTCCTTTCTCATTTAAAGTGATAAAGAGGGAAACATTCACAGGCAATTATCACTTGCGTTGCCGTTAATGACAAACGGCTCATTGAATTCAAATGTGTTTGCATATAGGTTGATGGTAACTTTACAGGGCTTATTATCCTGGTCTTTGAATTATTCAACATGTAGCTGTTCAACAACCATTCTGCCTAAAGTGGTGCTGGAAGTGTCGCTGTGAAAGTCTCTCTGCTTGATCGCATGTAGATTTTACAATCTAGAAATGTATAGTCAGCATTTCTTGTGTGTAAATATTTAGGAAGCATTAACATTATTAACACAATCACGCAGCATTCCCAATTCCCAAGCTTTATCGTACCGCCGTAGCACCGCTGAGCACTTCCGTCCGCCAAGAGCATCCCTTTGCAGATATCTACCTCCTGGAATGTGGTATAAATTATGCACACACCTGTGTACCCCCCGGGAGTACGGCGGTGGTGTGCAGGTCATGCATTATAAATGAACATTAACAATCGCAGGCTACGCAAACATCTGGCGTCCTCCGCTGATGTCAAAGCCCAACAGGGAAGATGTCGTGTTGCTCACATAATGGGGGCTACCGAGGGGATACGGACCGTGACAGAGCCCCACATTAGGGGCCCGACACACCAAGTGGGCCGTTGGTCGAAGTCGGGTCTGAGTAGTTTTTGCAGTCGTCGCTGGGACTTGTCGGGACATTTCAGGGTCTTTTCGGCCTTTTAAGCACGGGTTGAATCGGTTGGCTGAGGCCATCGGGGAGAGAAGTCTCTCTGCTTGAGAGAAGAGAAACTGTGAGTGTGGAAAGCAGATAAATCAGACGCTCCCTTAGTGATATAACCTACTATCTCGGTAGTGTTTTGCCTCTGGATGATCGGAATGAGAAGTGGCTCTTACGTATGACATTCAACTATCACCAGAGCGGAATTCCTATGTTTTGCGTGCCAGGAAATGGTCACACCAGCCAGGACACACCAGGACACAGATGTAGATGTTGTGAACCGTTTTATTAGTTTCTTCACGCTGATGAGTTGGCAAGATGTCACAGACAGAGCAGGCGGTGCATGCTGACGTCTCTCCTTGTGTGTGTGTGTGTGTGTGTGTGTGATGGCTCGGTTTCTTCCGTGTGCCTTGATGAGTCAATGCACCACAGGTGAGCTCCCGAGTCTAATCAACCTGACCCCGTCCAGGTGAGGCTGCTTAACCCAGCCGTCAACCAGACACACACACACACACACACACACACACACTCCACGGTTACTTCTGGCCATTGATAATAGACCCTTTTCACAGAAGCTGAGCAACAGCAAACACAGATGTAGCTCGTAACATTAATTATGGGTCCGTTTGACTTAGGTATGGCAGTCTACCAGTATAGACACAACTAGTCCAGTAAATATACATTGACTGATGACTGGTGCTGGTGGTGCTGGTACATGCTGGCGCTGCGACCTAATGTTAAAATGACAGGAACAGGAAGTAACTCTACCCTGCTATTGCCGATCTGGGAAAAGGGTCTAAGTACAGCCGTAGTCTTTGCGGTGTGTTCAAGTGCGTCGTGGGGCGAGACGAGGCTGGATGAGGCTGGGTGTGTCAGGGCCTGCTAGCTATATCTCCAGAGTCCTTGCACTTGGATTTTGCAGTATACACATGCTAGCTAGAAGCTAGACGTTTCTAGGAAACCGCAGCTTCAGAACAGATCTCTGCTTGGTCAGTTTTTTATTGTGGTTGCAGCTGTCTGTCGCAAAAGCTCCTCAAGTGCCACAAAATGATTTTCTGAGGCTGAGCCTGAGGTCAACTTAGGTACCTAAAGGGGAGTGGGCGGAGGATCTCTGTTCACGTTGATGGGTATCTAGAGAAAAAATAAAATGAAAGTTAAAGTCCTTTCTTTGACCAGACAGAAAGAAAGCGAGAGAGGAAGACAGAAAGAGAGAGAGAGAGAGGGAGAGAGAGAGAGAGAGAGAGAGAGAGTGGGAGCGGCTGCAGCTGCTGGTTGTTGTCCAGTACGAGGCTGATTTAAGGGCCTAGGTCAGGGCAAGATGGCTGCTCTGCACGCTGGGCACGTCCGCTGACCCGCGGCAGAGGAAGCAGCAGCGACGTTGCCATTCAGCCGCGCTGACCGCAGACGCCTAAATTAGTTCTGTTCTGTCCCCCCGACTGACCCGTCTGCCAGCCACCTCTGTGGCACTGACTGTGCCCCTTCTAAGTGTCTCCATCCCTCTCTGTCTTTGTCTCTGTCCAATGTGTCAGCCTCCCTCTCAATATACATGATTCAAAGGGCTTTGTTGGCATGGAAAATGTACATTCACGTCCCTCTCTCTCTCTCTCCGTCTCTCTCTCTCTCTCTCTTCTAATTACTCTTTTCATTATCTCGCTTTACCACTCATTCATCAAAGTAGTCTCTCTGTTCGACCTTTCCAAACACTCCCGCTTGCATTTGTTTTAGTGTCTGTGTGTTTTCTTGCTTGTTCAGATGTCTTACCATATTTGTGTTTTGTTTTTTTCATTTCTTGCTTACCTTGCTCAATCTGTCTCTCTCAGACACTCATTTGTTAGCTTTTTTGTGAGAAATTCTGAATGGAACAAAGTTTGACATGTGAATGCAATATCTTAGAGCTGTTGAGCTCTATGAATAACAATTTTATTTTTGTTACCCCCGCTATCTATCTCCTGGTGGCTATAATGTAACTTCATTTAAATGTTTCTCTCTTACTTCTGTTCCCCATGAAGCCCTCGCCACTCGTCCTCATTCCCCCTTCTCTCTCTCTCTCTCTCTCTCTCTCTCCTCTCTCTCTCTCTCTGTCTCTCTGTCTCTGTCTCTTTCTCTCTCTTTCTCCCCACTGAAAATTATTTTGTTTTTCCAATGATATCACAAAGTCCTGCTATTTCTCACTTTTCGTTTTCATAAGCGGTGGGTATTTCTGCCCTATTTGGAAGAGCAAATCAATTCTTTGGACTTTTACTCCCAAAGTATTATTATTTCTTTGTGTTGTTGTTGTTGTTGTTGTTGTTGTTGGTGTTGACGTATGCAGTGTTTCACCGAGGGTACCTGCAGTGCCACTGGTGGGTTGGCGGCAGCATGGGCTGTTTCTGCCGGCTTTGCGTCAGCCAATGGGAGGACGGTAGTAGCCTTTATCGGCTCCCAGCAGTTCTGCTCGGCCAGCTCACTGCCGCCTCTCATCTCCCCGGCGCATACGGCTCCTGAATTGGGGTCATGGCTCGGACTGATAGAAAACTATATTCCCTCATAACCACAGGCAAAACTCAAAGAGTCGGCAGCGGTAACAATAGCATGTGGCAGGCGTTTACACCAGGGTTGATTACTGTACTGCCAGCACACTGCGCACATGCGGAAACGGCCGCTCATGTTGACCGTGGGGAATTTTTATGTGTAATGCACACAACGCTGTAAGCGCAGATAGTCAGTAAAGCATGAGGAGTGTTAAATGTCTTTTTCTTCATATTTGTGTTCAAAATGTACGATGCAGCATAACTTTCATTTTCTGAAACAGTTGAAGTTGAGTATCTCCACCAATAGCGATGCGGCATTACATCGATATTACATCATGTCCTTCAAGTTCAGAATATCCCCTCACACCCACAACAGACTATATTCTATATACTATATTCACTGTGTCATCTGAACAACACAATGTGAAGTTATAACAACATGCAATGTTATTTGATTGATTTAATGAGCGCCCGGTTCATTGTAATACACTTGGTAATAGATACAAAACATTCCAATAGATTCGACGTATATTGTCTCATTTCAATGAGTCTGATGGTAAAATGGTAATGGGTCTTTCAGGCATGATATTTACATGGTTGGAAATTGACTTACACCGGCCTTCTAAGCTGACCAACTCATCAATTATATCCCCGCTATTTCACTGATTCCAGATTCCAATTGATATTGATAGCCATGCGAGGCAAAGCACAGACATCCATACTTCTAATACTCCACCTTCTATTGACTCCTTTGTCAAACATCCATCTGCATACGTGACATTACAGAACCAATGTTGGTACAACCACACACAAAGCCCTGGGGACAGAGATTTGATTTTGTTTGCAGGCCTTAAAGTGCAAATCTATCATTGCTCATGTAATTGGATAAAATAGATATAATTTTAAACACACACACACACACACACACAGAGATACAGCCACACAGAAACATACACACTGCTAATTGGACACACACACACACACACACACACACACACACACACACACACACACACACACACACACACACACAGACACACACACAGACACACATACACACAGACAGACAGACAGACAGTCTCAAAGTATCCACAAAAGTATAATAAGCTTCCTGTATTTTTAAATGTTGGCTGACTGGGTTAGCTTAAGTAGATATCATCTCCTAAGACAACTGAAACGGATTAGCATTATGACATTATTTTGGGAGTAATGTGAATGGGAAAGAAACATGTAACTTCAAGGGGAAGAAAATCATCAACACACTAGTAATGGGATTTGTGTTTGGGGAACATTGACTATTATGACAATACCCCGTAGCTCAATCAATCTAACTCTTAATGTGTTGACGTCAATTCTTTGGGTTCATTTGGTATCTCCTGAATTATTCATTACTCATTATTATCGGCCATATTTCAAAATGGGAAAACAAGCACTTTCTTGACAATGTCATGGTTTTTTTTTTCCTTTTTTCCCGCTGACAGACACCTTGTCAAGCGACCTGCCAAACAACGCTGATCCAAATGCAGGGCAGCGTTTTCCGGAACTCGTGTCTGTACCAATCACACAGCGTTTCTACAGGGCAATGAAATCCTTTTACTGTACGCTTGAACACAATCAATTCCGCTGAACACGTTGTCGTCCCCTGACCCCGTCTTGTACTCTTAGCTCTTCCACGTCCATTAAAACCTTAATGCTGTCACCCTAACACCTATTTCAAGATTGCATATCGTAGATTAGAGCTAGCCCGTGAACATAAAACGATGAAATATGTGATCAACATATTTCATCGTCCACGATGCCTGTGTGGTGTCATGTTGTAAAAGTGGGACGAGGACCAAGTGTTTATTTCCACTTTTGCACATTTAAGATGTATACAGCAGCTCATAGCTTTGTTAGGAAATAAAAATAGGAAATGCAGAAACAAAAAAAACACAAAAAAAGGAAAGCTCACGGTTTACCCAACATAAAAATAAATAAATACAATCAGTACAGTCTGCAGAGTACAATGTGACAGTTCCTTAAATAAGCTAGTATGGGGGCCAGTCATTTACATGGACTTTTCCTGGGTTTTTTCCCATTGAGTACACATTGAGTTATTAACTTGTCTTGCCATTGATGTAGAGTGGGCGGCACTGGTTTGAGTCAGGATAAAGGTTTTTTTTAAGGATGTGGAATAAACAAGCCTTTCTTTTTTTCCATGACTCCATTGAGGGTTACGCTGATAATATAATACAACGGATCTAATGGTAAATCAATGTTCAAAATGGCAAGTATCTCTGTATGAATGCCATCCCAATATGACTTCAATTCTGGACAGCCTCAATTCTATCACATGTTGATACCGTGCAGGGACAATGTCAATCTACGACAATTCCCCTTTTCTCCTTTCTTCACGGAAATTTAGAAACAAATGTACTTCCGGTGTTGTTGGTAGACGCTATGATCTGATCTTTGCAACAGCGGATTGTCTTTCCGACAGTGGCACAAATCGTGAATTTAAATGTTTAATACTTCCCCTTTAAAGCTAAAGATTTGACAACTTTCACTTCAAAAGTGCTTTTTCTTTCTGGGTGCAGATCACCCATTCATTTTTTTCTTATCGAAAAATGTCTCCAGGTTTTTTTCCTCCAAGAAGGACAGCATCTCAGTGGGCACTAGTGGACATGGGGCTAAGCTTTAGACACACCTAGAAAGTAAAGGATAGAAGTATATGGTACCCCTTGATAATAAACTCTCATCTGGGTGAAATGATCCTTCTTCGCACCACTTTAGCCCTCTACCTATCTCCTACTGGTCCTCGGCCTAATCTGAGAGTTTATTTGTGGAATGTGTGCAAACAATGTGCTCTAGCTGGCGTTCAAAGCAAGTCATTCCACCAATGTTGTGTAACGGTTTATGGTTGGAGGAATATTATTTACAGACAATTGGTTGCAGAGAGCCAGCATTGCTCCCCTCTCCAGTATTGAGTTTTCTCTTCGCTTGTCCTCGTCCTCTCTTTCTTTCTGTCTGTCCTGTCACAATGAGTGACAAGAAGAGTCATTCTACTACAATAACCATGTTACGTAACCACACTCACCACACTACACATTTCCCAACAATGCTCTAGTGACAATAGGTCCTCTATAATAACCACATATTGCCTTTTTTGCAATATGTATTAAATATGACTTTCCTGTTTTACCCACTGTAAGCCAAAACTCTTGTCTGTGCTTTAGTCATTTCCTATCTGGCAAAATCGTGTACTCTTCTTAACAGGAGGACAATTAGCAATTAGCAGCTTTTGTTAACTACGGCCCAAACTCTGGAACAGTCTGTCTTAAGGTCCTAGGGACTCGGTTGACACTTTCAAATGAAATATTTTTACCATTGCTTTCTCCTGAAGTGTTTTTAGCTGATGGTTGTTTTATCTTGTCTTATCCTGCTGTTTTAATCTGTACTTTTATTTTACTTTCCCTGCTTTTATTGTTTTGTCATAAATGTTATGATAAAACTATTACAGTATATCTGCTGTTTTGTTAAGCACTTTGTGCTGCATCTTATGCATGAATTGTGCTATATAAATAAAGTTTATTCGAATTAGCTAGGCATATTAATAATGAACACAATAATTACACATGCATTTTTATATGCACGAATCCAAACAGCATCACATTTTGCAATCTTTCTTAGTTAACTACATTTGTACTTTACAACACTGAAAAATATGATAATGAAACGCTCCAATATTATGACATCAGTGCTATCATAATCTTGGCTCGTTGTCTAGGCCTATTCATTTCTAAAAAGCTTGTAAATATTTAGATGAATAGTTTGTTTGATCTTGTAAATATTAAAAGTTATCGAGATGAGTCTTAGCAATGGAGAATGTTGTTCCTGGTAGACCTAAGCCTACTTCTTTTTACGCTCTGTAGCCTATTATACAGTGGCATACACAGTGGCATATAAACATATAATACCTGTGTCAAGCCAGCTTTATTAAGCCCATACATGACGGGTATGGTTTGGTATATGTAACAGTATCTTTACAGAATTGTAACAGGTTTTTTTTTATGCCCTTTTATCAGACCTATAAATTTAGCCCATAGGCTATAACAGGGATAGGTCCTCAATCCTGCTGGCATTCTGCATTTCACTACGTGGAACATTAAATAACAACTAAATAATATTCTCACCTATATTGTTACCACACTAAGTAAGTAAGTTTGTAATTTCAAATTTGTATTAATTTGTATTTGTTGGTCAAACTGAGGGAACAGCGTTTGCCAAACATTGCATTAAATCGATTGCCTCTTGTGTAAAAGCTTATTCTGTGAATGCACAGCAATTAGCAAATCACGGTCATGTGTGTGTGTGTGTGTGTGTGTGTGTGTTGCTGAGGACAGCAAGGGCCTTCACAGCAAGACTGTTTTCCACAGCAGACACAAGAACAATGTTGTTGATGGTGGAACAGCAGTAGCCCACAGCAGAAACGGTGCCAAAGCAAAGTGTTTGTAGGTCAGGGCCCTGTGTGTGTCTGCTAGGTGGTCTCGGGATATGGCTTCTGTTTTTGTCTCGTAATATTTTCTGGAACCTGTCAGGAGAAAAGGGAAAACAAGTATACCGAGTTAGAGAGGAGAGGAATAACATAGAAATAGAGAGAGAGCGGGTAAATATTTTCTGCTCTCTCTGGCTCGACAAATTATCATATTTCGCTACTCAATGGGTTTTCTTGTCAGGCGGCTAACCCTGTGTCACTCAGGAGCACCAATTCTACACAGTAGCGTTCACTGGGCTGAATAACCTGCCGCTAACATGAATACATGAATACAACAATACTTTGTCGTAACTACAGGCCAAAAAGCTTCAAGAGAGCTATGGCTGGAGCCTAGCAACGAATGGCTCTGCCAAAAGTTGCAAAAAGACATTTAATATGAAGTCTCCTTGTCTCCATTTGTCAGGGCAGTGGTTTTAATGGTTTCAAATGTTGTTTACGCATCAGCCTACAGGTTGTCGTTGTCGTCACATGTTTTCCAGTCGAGGCAAACTTGCAGACTCAAGGCAAACACGATTATGTTGACCGACTTTTTTCTTTTTTCTTTTCTTTATCGAAAACCAAAATTCCCCTGAAAACCCAAACAAACTCACTTTAAATGTATTGATGGTGCACTTGACAGTCACTTACTTTAAGAACTACACAGAGGTGCGTTTCCTTTTCAGCGGTGCAGATTGCCTCCACAAAGGACGGCCTGGCCTTGTGAGAGGCGCGCCGCTGCAGACAGGTTCCCTTTGTTGCAGCCGATGCTCAGCGACATTACACTCGCAGGCATAAAGAGGGGATGGCAAGTGACAGGAGAGGGAGAAAAAGAGGAGACGAAGGGAGGGAGGGAAGATTAAAGGGCACAGAGGAAGCGAGGGGACATTCGGCAAATATATCATTTCCGTTAAGAAGAAGAAGAAGAAGAGTATCAGCACTTCCATTTATTACTTCGATTCCTGGAGTGTCAAATATTCAACAGAGCCGACCAAACTATCTTTTTTCACCTCTTTTTTTTCACCTCACCTTTTTCCAGATATGGGTGCATTTATTCTTTAAGTTGTGGCTGATTTTCTGCCTTAATAGAAACCTACTTTAAGCAGTAATGGTGCTGTAGTGCCATTCTAGCACTCCTTGCTAGAGCAGTACAGGTGCCGGTCCAAGAAGTAACAGGTACTGCATCTTGTACTACTACAACCACTACAACTACATCATTGCAAAGTGATTTATTTATTAGTAAAACTATTAATTGGAAACGGAGAACAGGGAATGACGTGTTCTTATTTCTGAAGCTAACAGCTACAAGGGTTGTCTTTTAGTAATAGTGTTCTTGATATCATCTTGGGACTCAAAGGATCATCTTTGTCATTGGACGTGCGTATCAAGATTGTAAACCGCCCGGTGGAGTCTCTTAAGCGGCCACTGCAATGCACTCGTGGGAACGTCCGACATTCCCCAGACTGCTCAGGGCTGTGTGTGTGTCTGTGTGTTTGTGTAACCTCAGTTGTCTGTTGACACTCTGTTACTCTTTTTATGCTTAACCTAATGAGATGGATTACATTTTTGTAACTTTTTGGGTGTGCTCGGAAAATATTATTCAACGGATGCTTCTTCTGGGACGAGTCAGAACCCTCTGACTGTGTAATATATGTCAATCTACTCCAGAGGCAAATTAGGAAACCCAAGAGTTGATTACACAGCCGGAATCAGTTGTATTGACACGGAAAGAAAGCTGTGTGTGTGTGCGTGTGTGTGTGTGAGAGTGTTTCTGTGCATGTACAATCCCAAATGAGTACACTGTATATATCCATACCCCCATAGTTCAGTCTGCGTGATGCCTGTGTGTGTGTGTGCGCGTGCGCATGTGTGTGCGTATTCAGCAGGTGTGTGATTCTACACGACAGCAGGCAGAGCGAGCTCGCTGGTGTACGAGTGAGTGTGTGAGTGTGTGTGTGTGTGTGTGTGTGTGGTTTTCACTGTGATGTTAAGTGATTTGCTTGATCTCTATGGTGGGCTGTAATTCTCCCCTGACTAAGGGCACAATTAAAATGCAATGGCATCGCATTACTGCTCATCTTGTCTGGGACATTTTCTTCCTTTCCCCCTCAACGTCTTTTGCACAATATCCTCACCGCCTTGTGCTGAATGCTGATGAGTTTTCCAGTGTTTGTGCAGGAACAATATATAACTACAACATACAGTATAGATAGACGTGTATATATAGGAATACATAGTTTGATGGGCTTAATCGAGAGGAAGGGCGTTAAGCTGACTAAGGGACAAACAGAAAAAGCAGACGATCAGCACAAAGTAAGTGAACTTTATAAAAGTCCACGGTCCGTCGCGTAGAATGATCGAAATCCACGGTCAATATGGCAAACCGTCTCCATATTAGAAAAGTTAAAAATTAGAAAACGTTTCACAATGCCATTACAGAATCCTAGTGTGTGTGTGTGCGTGTGCGCGTGTGTGTGTGCGCGCGTGTGTGTGCGCGCGTGTGTGTGTGTGTGTGCGCCGAAAGCAGTCCGTCTCTTTTTTCTTTTTTAAATTGATATCCAACCACTTCGTGTTCAGTTTCAAGGGCAGTTGAACACGGACTGTCTTCATCGTTTGATAATTTACAGTCGGCTGTTCATGGATGACGGGTTTGTGATGTGATGTCTGATCCTTCCAGGATTCCGCTCTCCGCCGCGATGCTAGGCCTGTGTTGTACTGTATGTGTTGTCCATGCCGTTGTGTTATTTATTCATGTACTGATGTTCCTCTTTCAGCGTGCCGGTGTGAAGCACCTCCGACCCCACCCCCCGACGACCTGGAGTGTCGTTAAGGTGTGTGTGTGTGTGTGTGTGTGTGCGTGTGTGCGTGCGTGTGTGTGTGCGTGCGATGAGGAGCAGCACATAGAACCTGAGTGGCGGCCTCAAAACACCCACATCTGAGGACACCTCCCACGCTTCAAGATGGATTAAAAGCCTGAACCCTCACCGCATCAAAGGTAGGCGGACACGTGTGTGTGCGTGCGTGTGTGTCTATGTCTTTGTGTGTGTGTGTGTGTGTGTGTGTGTGTGTGTGTGTGTGTGTGTGTGTGTGTGTGTGTGTGTGTGTGTGTGTGTGTGTGTGTGTGTGTGTGTGTGTGTGTGTGTGTGTGTGTGTGTGCGTGAGAATAATGAATAGAAATTAGTTTAAAGGCATTATTCTTGCTTGTGGTGTTCCTGCAGCATGGACACCAAGGTCTGTTTCAGCTCATTAACCTCTCGTGAATATTTATAAATGACACCGTATGGGAAACAAGAATATTGGCCACAGTAGCCACCAGCTGAAACTGAAGCTTGTGTTGTTGCTGTTAACATAATATTATTTTATTGGGTTTCTAAAAAAAAAATGGCACAATATATGTTCCTGATTTCTTATTTAAACGCACAAAAACAACAATGATCCCTGAAATAAGATTTGCGCTCGGTGCTTCAGTCCCCCCACACCAGCCGGTGCCCTACAAGGCCTTTTGAGATAAATAATGCGGCTATATTAAAGTAAAGTAGACTTTTGTTCATGCGCCCGTCTTCCTATTGGGGACCGTCCCTGCTGGAGGCTGTAGCCGTGCTGTAGCTAATTGATGGCTGCAGTGCACGGATTACAAGGACTGGCCGGCACTAACCCAAATGTATCGAGGCTATATCGTTCCTTCATAACTCTAATAACTCAAACAGCATATCTGCTGTTTTGCTTGAAAGACAGATTGAAAGATAAGTCAAGCGGTCAGATAACTGCAGAGAACATATCCAAGAAAATACACACGGAAGCAGGGCTGTAGTTATGACCAATAAAACAATATGTAGGTATGCAATTTCAAACACAGCTTTGGTCTCATCTCAAGTCTTTTGTTGACCAATTGATCCAATTCAAGACTAAGACAAAGTCACTCTGAGTCCAAGACCGTCCACAAATTGATCTTGAGACCGGTTTCAAGACCAAGACCGGACTCCAGTCCTACAGCCCTTGGAAGCAGACACAGGGTTCAAAGTAGCAGTATAGCAGGGCAGCCTTCATTGCGGCAGAAACACAAATGTATAAATCAAGTGCGATAAGTCTTCCTCCTCCCATCTCGTGGGTCCAACTGACAGGTGATTAGCCATATTGATATTGACCACACCTGCCACAAACTCACCCGTCTTCTAAGCGGGGTACAGAGAGCCACGCCCCCCTCCCTTCTCTATGAACCAGTCACAGTCCAACCAACCAACCAACCAACCAACCAACCAACTAATAAGTAGTGCTGGTGGGATCCAGAATAATGTAGCATCGTATTAGAGATGAAACTAACACACTGCATGGTGTTGGGTGTTGCCTTGATTAGCATGATGCATTGTGTTGTGTCCCCACGCCCCAGAAAGATGGACTTTCTTTTAATGGACTCCCCCTCTCTCTTATGAAGTGGCACACTTGAACACTGGCACTCGAGCAGCCGCAGCAGCAGCAGCAGCAGCATCCAATAAGAGGCGTCCCATCAGAACTGCTCTGGTTTTGATGATTATGCCAAATGTAGCAAATAACCCAGTGCTACCAGCTGCTTGCCAAGGCTGCTTGTCAGAGGGACGCGATATGATTTGGTTTGAATGAAGCGACAGCGCTTAACAAAGAGCGACTGCGGCTTTTTTTTTTCATTCTTCCAAGACAGAACACAACAAGTCAGAAGGGAAGCTTATGGGCAGAGGATCTGGATTTGGGAAAGCCCATCAACAATTCATATTCCACAACTGGTGTTTACATAGCATCAGCCAGGGATGTACAAAACCACCCCTGGAGCCTAGTTGTTTAGTTTTTTTCTTGAATTCAGAATGCACATATAGCAATTATACTAAAATAACGGCACAAAAAACTTGTTTATTTTGGGGTTTGTTTACTGTTATGTCTTAATTAATTTTTTTTAGCCTCACAAAACCCACTTATTTAGCCTAGTTCCTCGCACAAACTGTTTCATGTGCTGGAGATGCGGAAGAAAAGGCAATTCATATTCATGTGCAGCACAACAGGCTTTTTTTTTAATTAATTTTTTGTAAACCGCCACTTTCCCCCACAGGCTCTTCTGGTAAGACGCAGCGAATACAAATGGCGGAAGACACGGTGCACTCAGAAGACATAGGCTCTCTCAGAGCCACCGCGCGCCTGTGAAATCTACTCCTGACAGGGTCTGACTTTTTACTGGCTTTGGTTACAGAGCAGTAGTTTGAGGAGATGCCTTCAATTTCATAGACCACATGTGCACTCTTGCATGAGATGCAAGTATTGAATATCGCTTTGGTGCAGATGGTGTGTGTGTGTGTGTGCGTGTGTGTGTATGTGTGTGTGTGTGTGTGTGTGTCAATATTGCTTCAAGGTTTGGGTTGTTCTGCTTGGCTACCGTTGGATCGGTTATGTTTCGTCCATGTCGTGTTACTAATACATTTTGTTCATCCTATGGTATCGCTGATGGCCGAGCCACTGTTTCCATTTAAATATGCGTATTCTGGCTATGAGAGGAAACTTGCGGCCGGTAACATACAAACACATACTTTGGTGTGTGTGTGTGTGTGTGTGTGTGTGTGTTCAAGCATACACGTATACTGTATGTGTGTTTGTGTGTGTGTGTGTGTGTCTCTATTGCGGATGTGTTAGCGTTTTAGATGTATTGGGTAGTGAATACTTTTTTTACGATGATTAAGAAAGAAGAACAGCGTTAAATCTGTGCATGCGCTGGGAAGCCAGCAATTCACGCAGCATCATTTTCCTGCGCCGTGTTGTAAAATAGCTCAATATCCAGAGGTTTCTGAAGCGAGGATCAGACAACAGAGACGTTTTTTGGGAAAGGTTTTTACCAAAGTGCTTGAGGCAGGTTTTTGTCAGCAGAGCAAAATGCTATAAAAGGTGTTAAAAACAGGCGAAAACAACACTTCCTCACAAGACTTAACTTCGGGTCCATAACCTGGCCTTTTTTTTAAGAACCCCGGAAACAAAATGAGAGAAATGCAATAAAAAATAAAGGGAAAAACTCATATTTCTTATGCGTGTATACATCCTACACTCCTAAGCTCAAGCCCATCAGTCATGCTAATATACAATGACCGGGTGGATTGAAAGGCAGCGTGTCAGCAGCCCTATAGCCTCGCTCCAGCACCAGCTAACGGAGGCACTCCTGGCTCCGGAGAACACCAGATACGTCGGCCTCTGACCCGGTGGATTACTAAAGGCGGGCTGCCGTGCCACGGTCCGCGCGGGGGGGACGTCTATACAGCCTATAGGCCGACCGCTGCCACCAGAGAATACCGCTGTGTTGATGTGCTGAAGAACTGTTGTGTTTCTTAGAGCGTGTTCACGGCGTCTGCCTTTTATGAAGAGGAATCGCTGCCACTAACACATTTTGTGCTGAAAATGGAGGGGAAAAAAATGGGGGTGGCATAATAGCTGCACATTTTGTTTCCATAACAACATTGCTCAGTTCAATACGATGGCTTCGCCGTGGTTGATGCTACGGTACTTTTTACTCGGCGCGTCGTAGTTTCAGATATTCGCTCTGCGTGTGTGTGTGTAGCTGCGTAGCCCCGCCTCTTCTCCATCGTGATTGGTCAGCTGATAAAAAGCGGACCCACGTTGCATTTGTCAAAAGTTAAAGTACTCTCAACTTTTGAAAGCACTCCACTCACACTGGCCAGAGCTTCTTTTAAAACGATCTTCCTATCGTGTAACAAGAGTAGATTCAACATTCAAGAAGTTGTTAATTGTCACATACACATACAGGATGTGCAGTGAAATGAAAAAGTAGTTTTAAAGCATGAATGCTCAGGTACTTGAAGTCCATGAGAATGTGTTCACATGATGATGATATTACCGTAGGAGGACCACAATACAGCAGCCATTTTCTGAGCATTTTGACATGAGAGGGAACACAAATACTGTAATTGTACATAAAAAAATTAATGTTTCACTGCTGGCTGCACAGTGCTGTAAATAATTACCTTTGTACCTTGCTGCAGGTGTTTTGCATGTCATTTGGAGGCCAAACGACAAGGATTTGATGATAATTGATAGTTAGCAAAGTCGCTAGTTCAGTGTCAGTAGATATTCCCTTTTGCCTTTTGTTAAAATCATGCCTTCCGGTGCCGTGTAGGCTTTTAAACAAAAAAGGTATTATTATGAAATAGCTCGAGCACTATCCTATTCACTGACTTTATAGAAATGAATAATCTTTTTCGAAGTTTGATACTGACCTCCAAACAAGTGATGCATCTGTGTGTGTGTGTGTGTGTGTGTTGTGTGGGGGGGGGGGGGGGGGTGCGCACCAGGGCACTGCCCTAAATCAAAGGGCTAGACATTTTGAAACCAGGAGAGGGCTAATTAAATAGACACTTCGAATTATTTATCGCCATCTACGGGGAGTAGAGGTGGGGAGACGATGGCAGGAGAATTGTTTTTCAATGTTTCTCATCAATTAAAGTGAGTAGGTGGGCTGACGTCTGAGGCCACCGAACTCACGATAGCGAGGGAGGACTAGCTGAGGCGTTGGCTGATTTGATTGGAGACTCTACTACTCTGGCAATCAAGTTTTTTTTTTTCTCAACAGGTCACCCACTTTGTCTCACGGTCCTACACAGTTTAATCCATTGGAAACACAATCAATCTAGACGGCCTCCCACTGAGGTTAGTAACTCTGGATGGAGTTGCTGGTTCAATCTTCCTGCTGCCTCGGAATGATACGTCCAGGCATTCTGCAGCAACAACAACAAAAACATTGGAACCCTGCAATAATTGTCTTTGTGTTTTTTTGTGTTTTTGTGCAGCTGTTAATGTCCGTCCTCTTCCAGTGTTGGGACGGTGCAATACGGAGTACAGGGTGGTGCCCGCCCATTGGAAAAAACGTGCGAGAAAGTTCTTGCAAATAGGTTCACAAACCCTGCTTTAACCTCATTGTTGTTTATTGCCATTTATTGTGTGGCTTGGAGATCCCATGACGATATGCTATGTCCGTCAGACCCAACCCCTTTGATTGGATATCTCTGCCCTGTCCTAGCTAGTGCTGTCTTCAGCCAGGACAGCAGCTGCCTTTTGGAGGACAATGGCAAGAGCTGTAGTATGACAGTAGGCTTGCTGCTCTCAGGGCTGGCCAATATGTAGTTATTATATAAATATTGTGATATGAGAAGAGATGTCTTCTTAGATGTTCGATATCGTAATACCGTTATGTGGCGTAAGTGTTGTCTCAAAAAACTCATTGTCGATATATATAGGTATAGAGTACTATTCATGTATTCATTCATTGAATTACCAGAAAACATGCTTTACTGTGATATATATCGTTTTGAAACATTAAATTACCTTTATCAGGATTTTGGCAATATCGCACATTCGAACTGCTCATATCTGATATGGTTGACTTCAGTGTATGACTGTGTGTGTGTACTGCGTGTGCGTGTGTGTGTGTGTGTGTGTGTGTACTGCGTGTGCATGTGTGTGTGTGTGTGTGTGTGTGTGTGCGTGTGTGTACTGCGTGTGCATGTGTGTGTGCGTGCGGAAAAGAGGCTTTCATCATAACGCCTTCCATGCTGCTGCGGCAGCTAGTCAGACACTATGGGCTATAAACGCCATCCATAAGAGACCCAACAGTCGCCCGACTCACAGAGCCACCACAGTATATACGGTGTATCCTCTGAACAGTCCCAAGTCATTGATGATGATAATGATGGCAGGGAGACAGAAAGCCACAAAGCCACTCACATAGAGCGCCAGCAATTAGTCCTGATTGCTTGAGGAGCTGCACCTGTTATCTGTTAATTCCTAACTGTCCTATTGGTCAATCAATCAGAATCATCTGCTCTTAGAACACCCATACTTTCCTTTTATATTGTCCTAGAGGCATGTATAGTGTGTGTGTGTGTGTGTGTTGAGGCTGGTTGTTACATGCGGGTTAGTTATTAGCGGGTTAGTTATTATGGCGTGGTGGTCCGACCACATGTCTTGTCTCGTACCAGTGTTGTAGTACTGGTGCCTTCCATTTGTACTTGGAAGTCGGAAGTCGGGAACGCCCCCCTGAAGTCGGATTTCCAACTCGGAAAGTCGGAAGAATCTCACAACCCACGACTTCGAAGTCCAAGATGGCTGCTCCACGCATCAACATAGTGAAAGCTGTAGTAATGTACAGTTTTTTTACGTACACACAGTACTGCCCAACTTCTATCTGTGGACATGTTGCCACAGTATTTGTATGCAAAAAAAGTTATCAACTGGTATTGCTAGCAATGGCTAACCTGGCTAGAGCAAACCCAAGCACAACAAAAGTTTTCCCGGAGGCGTCCGTCTTGGTTTTCCCGACTTGTTCTAACTGGAACACGGTCAACTTGGGTGTGACGTCATTCCCAGCTCCGACTTCCGACTTTCGAGGTAAATGCAACGCAGCATACTAATGCTTCTCCGGAAGTAAAAAAAAAAGAAAGCAGAAAAGGCGAGCTATTTAGCTCCTACTTTTGTAAGACACTAGAGGGATTACCGATGAATCACGGACCGTTGAGGGATCCTGCCGTTTCTTTAAGCGTTAACAACGCATTATTACCCACAAAGCCCTTCAAATCCACACTTTCCCTCTCTGAGCTTATGGCCTCAGAAACGCCCCTCCGTCTCAGTCACATGTTTTATTTAGCGCCGCTATCCAAAACTTCTTCTTCCTTGTTGATTTTGGTCTATTTTCTCTCACGTCTCCTCCCCTTTCGTCGGCTCTCACGTCGTCATCCCTGCTCCCTCTTTTGCTCTGTTATTGTTTTTTTAAACGGCGTATAAATTGCGAGGAGTAACACGGTCGGTGCGAGCGGCGCGGTGTGTCTGTGTGTGTGTGTGTGTGTGTGTGTGTGTGTGTGTGTGTGGAGCGAACAGCAGCAGCGCATTGCATCATCTGCCCGTCGATACGTGCGGTCGGCTGGTAGCCCTCCTCCTCTGCCGCCGCCGCCGTGTCTGAGAACTCGGTTTGGCGAAATTCAATTACAGCAGCGGAAGAGAGGAAGAAAGGGGAAGAGCAGAAGAGGACAAGGGGATAAAGCGGGGCGTAAGCCATCGCTGTCTTGCGCGCTGAATATACGTGGGCCGACATGGAGGATCTGGGAGGGGAGGGGTGGCGGCGGGGGGGGGGTGGGGTAGATATAGTCAACCAGTAAGACTTTTGTGAAGTGAAATGCGATTACAAAATGGGTCCTCGGTGAAATATTACACCGTATTGCAGAGCGTCTGAGAGCCAGTGAGTGGCAGATGAACAGAATAATGAATGATCACGCACTGGCAGAAGATCAAGAACGAACAGTTAATTAGATCCACGCTTTAAGGAACACGCTGCTGTGGACTTTGGTTTGGTAGATTGGCCGGCACACACACACACATGCACACACGCACACACATACACACAGAAACACACACACGCACAAACTTGTTTTTGTATAAAAATCTACTGGCCTTGTGGTTTTGCAGTGCAATTATTTTCATTGCTTGTCTGGTGCCGAATCACCAAGAGGGAAGAAGGCTAAAATACGGTTTGTGAAATGGAGCAGGATCGGCGAGGGATCTTGGGAACGGCTTTTGTATCCAATTAAACATGAAAGACGGGTGGGAGATCTGCACAATATTGATGAGGTCTAATTGATAAAATGGAACATTAATGTGCTGTTGTTACGAAGTTGATACACGTCAATGCTTGTTATGCATTGAATCCGTTGAACAGTTTATTAGAGCATTTTCATTCTAATATATGTCATGGAAGCATTTATATATGTATACATAATATGTAAATAATAATAATGTTAATAAGCTTTATGTACAATATGAAATGCAGCCCAAAGAGAAACCATAAAAATGTCCCCAAGAGTGTATAGGCCAATGCAAATAAAAGAAAGATTAAGAGAGTACAGTAGGAAATCTAAAAAAGAGATATGATATTATAACAAGGAACCCAGGGGTAGCCCCTAAACAAACACAGCAGGTACTTTTGTGTTTTAACTTTTTCTTCATGTTCCAGCACCTATTGTGTGGGAGAGAGAGGCGTTGACTCTTGACCCGGACCCACGTAAACTAAGCAATTGCTTCGGGTGGCCGTGCACAGCCTCCACGCAGAAGCACACCGCTCTCTCCATCAAAGGAACCCAGCCACAGAACTCCCTTTGGTGGGCAACCTGTGTTGTTGTTGCCGTGGCTCTGATCACACACGGGATCGCAGCACCACCCGGAGAGCCGTTCCACCGGGCTACGACGCCGCGTTATTCTGGACATGCAAATCCATAAAACATGGCCACAATTACACCGCCTCCGCCTCCACCACCACCACCTCCGCCTCCACCACCACCTCCGCCTCCCAACATTTATTTTGTTGTTACGACCCGGAACGGTATTTCTTCTATTTCTACCCTTTGGCGTTGTACCGCCGTGCCGTTGTGCAATCTTGCAGGATTTCACCGGCTGTATTTAGGTCTCCAGTAACGTTTTTTTCTTTTTTCTTTTTTCCTGTTGTAAGTCGAGCGAATGACCGCGCTCTTCTCTCTCTCGCTCTTCACAGGGTCCTCTGTGGCGTCTATTGTGTCCTGAATGTCAATGAGCTTCTTCTGCGGTTCGTACGCTACGCCTGCTATTGGAAGGCACCGGAGAGACCGAGGGAGGGAGAGAGAGAGAGAGAGGGAATGAGAGGGGGACTGGAGAGGAACGATTGTAACATGGTAAAGTAGAAGCAGTGAAGGGAAAATTCGATACGTAGGTCAAAAAAAAAGAAGGACACCGGGTTAGGATTTAACACGTTTGGGAAGAGGGTGGGGAATAAAACTATAAGAAGGGACGGGTGACGGTTAGCGGGCTGCAGTTAGCCGAGACAGAGCCATGGCAACGCTGGAGGAGCGACGGACCGGAGGAGGGTTGGGGGGCGGTGGCCGGAGACGACAGTTGGCTCGGCTGGTGTGAAGTGAAGGGTGATATTGGTTCAGATTTTTCGGTGGATGCCTTTTGAGCGCCATTTAGAATGGCCGCCGCCCGCTAACGTACTGTCACTCGGCGGCGGAAACCGCTGACGGATCAGAGCCATTTGCCGTGATAGTGGAGGTGTTGATGGGCGTCGGGACAGCAGAGGTCAGGGGGGTCGCTGTGTTGCCGGCTGACGGCCTGATGGCAGATGGGTGGGTTGACGGTGGCACGCTGTGGTCCAGGGAACCCGCAGTGGTGGTTCCAAAGTGCCTGCCAGTACGGCTGGTTAAAGGTAAATGGTGCCACTTTACAATCAGGGTACATTCATAGTATGTTACATACTTAGTTCACGCAGTAATCTGAATTATTATGCATTAGCACAGGTTAGGGCTAGGGAGACATATCAACCTTACTTAACACCGTTAACTAAGGTTATGAACACCGCTAGTAAATGATTACGAGACCATTATTTTACTGTTCATTAACTGTTAGTTATGGCTTATTACTGTATTAATTAATGTTAATTGATGTACCCTGATTAAGTGTTACTTGTGAAAGGATCATTAATTCATTAACATGAGCATTCAAATTGATATAGGCCCATACAAAAGAACTGTATAATCTATACAGTATATTACCCTTGTAGCTCAATATTCATGTGGTAGCATATCTTTTTTGTCCTGCAAATCAGATCCAATTGACTCTGTTGACTTTTTTTAAATGGAATAATCCCATCCACATCCAGCTTCGTGTCTAAAATGCTCCATCATTTATCATTTCCAATAATATCAACGTTGAAATGTACGCTTCATGTCGGGTCAAGTAAGGACCAGGACCCTCATGAGCAGATGAGACGGGACATAATCGTCAGACTACGCATTTATACGATCCTAATCTAGCTCCCCCCCCCCCCCCCCCCCCCCCGGCCGACCCACCCCAGGGGTCACTTCAGGAATGAATGAAACATGGGAGGACTGTTGATAGCCGGTGATCATTCATCATGAAGCTCCATGTGTCTCTCTCTCTCTCTCTCTCTCTCTCTCTCTCTCTCTCTCTCTCTCTCTCTCTCTGGGCTCCGCCCCACTCGATAGCCCACGCCCCCCTGGTGCGTTATCGAGCCCCTGATAACGCTCCACGCTGCGGTGACTGTGGAGGATTGCGGCGGCGTTACGGCGACGTGGGCTCACGGCACGACTTCACTCAACGGCCCTGCTGGTGGCAGCCAGAGAGAGATGACAGAGACAAGAGAGAGAAACGGACACAGAGAGAGACGGACAGAGACAGATAGATGAGGGGAAGGGAGGGGAGGGAGGGAGGGAAAGAGAGACGATACAGAAAGACACAGAAGAGAGACCAGGGAAACAGAGTGAGTGAGATTAGACGAGGGCGGGAGGGAGAGAGAGACATTACAGAAATACACAGAGAGAGACAGGGAGACAGAGTGAGAGAGAGAAAGAGACAGATAGGAGAGGGAGGGAGGGAGAGAGAGAGACATACAGAAAGACACAGAGAGAGACAGGGAGACATAGAGAGAGAGAGAAAGAGACAGATAGAGAGGGAGGGAGGGAGAGAGAGAGACATACAGAAAGACACAGAGAGAGACAGGGAGACATAGAGAGAGAGAGAGAAAGAGACAGATAGAGAGGGAGGGAGAGAGAGATAGAGACATACAGAAAGACACAGAGCGAGACAGGGAAACAGAGAGAGGAGAGATAGAGAGGGAGGGAGAGAGAGAGAGAGAGACATACAGAAAGACACAGAGAGAGACGGAGACAGAGAGAGAGAGAGGGAGAAAGAGACAAATAGAGAGGCAGGGAGGGAGGGAGGGAGAGAGACATAAAAAGACACAGAGAGAGACTGGGAGACAGAGAGAGAGAGAGAGAGAGAGAGTAGAGAGAGAGAGAGAGAGAGAGAGAGAGAGAGAGAGAGAGAGAGAGAGAGAGAGAGAGAGAGAGAGAGAGAGAGAGAGAGAGAGAGAGAGAGAGAGAGAGAGAGAGAGAGAGAGAGAGAGAGAGAGAGCTACACAACACAAGGAGAACCAAAGACATGGAGAGAGAGAGAGAGAGAGAGAGAGAGAGAGAGAGAGAGAGAGAGCGCGCGTCTGCCGGCAGCGAGAAGTCAATTTACTGTGAATCACAGCGACGGGCGCGGTGCCGGTGAGTGACAGCTCCTTATCAGCGCTCTCACCGGCTGATCAAAGTTGAAAGAGGGTCAGGCTGAATTACGGCGAGCTAATTAAAATGTCCGGGGACGAGCCGAGCCAGGGCTAGCCAACGTTTAATTTATCCTTCTGTTCTGTGTGCAGGAGTCCGGGAAAGAATGGAGGCGGTTATGATACGGAGGCAGAGAGAAACAAGAGGAAAAATAGCCGTTATTGTGTCTGGGTGTTTTAGATCCACTGGGTTACGGTGGGGTTGACTTTGTTTGATACCGAGGTACGTAAGCTGTTTCCTAGTCGCTTTCCCATTATGCTAACTATCTATGCTTCTCCATCTTCTTTTTTATTCTTGTTCCGTTGAACTGTGCTCCTAGTTCCTTCACGGCACAATATTTATAGCTGCAGACTCAGATTCAGTCCGAGAAAAGGGGCAGTATGAAGTAATCCATTTGATCGACGTAATACTTAAGTAAACTTGTGCCGGGCAGGAATATGCTGACATTTTTATACATATGCATATGCAAACAGTCTGTGTTGCGGTTGTATATTTTTGTTGCTGAAACAATTATCGCCTCGAGAGTGTGCCAGCCTGACACTCGGCCTGACAACTATTTATTTGTTAATGAAGCTAATTTAAGAGCTTCAACGTACACAAAATTCAAACTTCAACCGCGGTGGCGAGTGGGCATATTCGAGTATTTACTTTCTTAGTCTTTCATCTTGATTCATTTGTATTTGCTAGTGCAGTGCCCGTTCGAAATGTAAAAAATGTGCCAGTATTGCTGTTTGCAGCTTTCTCAAGAATCGCTCATCCAACTTCTCACTCGACACCGCACGTCCTCGGGTCCGAAGCAATACTCCCGCCATTGCAGTGCCCGTTCAGTGCCTGTTCAAAAGAAGACAATTGCTTGGCCTTTCCTTGAGCTCTCAGCAATACACACACACCAAGTGTGAAAGCCATTAGATGAACGTTTGTCGAGAAAATTGAAGGACAGACTTACAAATACATACATACATATGCAGACGCATTCCATTATAGTTAGATGTACAATATAATTATTGTATAGCATCTGCAATTGGCTTGAGAATAACCCTCTTGTGATTGCTATTGTATACCTCATCACTTCCGCAGTGTATGGTGTGCCGCGCATTTGAATGAGTTGGTGATGTACAGTATGTATTAACATCTGTAGCTGTAGCTCATGTTCGGTCCCTGCTCTCACAATCAGTCACATTCATTTCAGGCTTTTTACAATTATTTCCCAACAGCAGACAGAAACTCAGAACATATATACTCGAAACTGAGTAGGTGTGTTAATGTGGTCCCGGTTATGCCCATTGACTACCTTAAGTACTTTGGACAAATACATCTATTATTATAAAACTAAAGAGACGACGGGGACAAAGGGATAAAGGCCGTTTTTTGAATGTTGAATCTTGACTGCAAAGGTAACTGTGTTACCACACACAAGAGGTACCTGTAAATGTTGCTTCTAAAGGCCAATTTTTTAACAACAATAGTCTTTTTTTTCCGCCTGCTATTGACAGATTTGTAAAACTCTCTCTCTCTAAATTCCTCAGTCAAACGAACCTTGCAAGTCTGGGACGTCTTTTCTAAAAACCCTTTTCTTAAAGCTAATGAGCAAAAATGACCCAGGAGTCCTTGAAGACCCGCACCATGAATGTGAATGAATGTAACCTCTGTAGCACCTCTCCGGAGCCGCTCTCCATTGGCAACAGTGAGCAACGTACACACACACATGCTCGTTATGTCACTTAGACCTAACCACCACAAAGTGTTTATATCTGGCCTGCTGGGAGCCGGGCTACCAATGACACCGCGTCAAATTGTTGCTGCCAGTATTCTGACAGGAATCAGAATTTTATTTTAGAATTGTGTTTTTATTAGTTTTGTTTTTAATTTGAAGCGGTTGCTTGGTATTTTCTGTCTAAAACACTCCCATCACCCAACAGAAATATTACATCCTCTCAAAATTGTTGCTCAGCATGGGGATTGATGTTATTATGGAATTCGCAACAACAAGAAAAACGTCAAAAAGCCATTTTGGTTACTTTATGTAAATGTGTGCTTTAAAAAGAAATTAAATCTGACAATCTCCCCAAAAATCAATTTGCTGGTGAAATTGCTTTGCCAGATTGTAGTTGACGGAAAACACATGCACAGTTTAATTACACACACATACATTTAACCGCCCCTCCCACTGCGGTGTGTGTGTGTGTGTGTGTGTGCGTGCGAGCGTGCGTGCGTGCGTGCGTGCGTGCGTGCGAGAAGCAACGTTTGTTCCCCCACACGTGACAACCTCTCGCTCATCATCACGCCCACCTCCAGTAAGTGACGCCCGTGATGACACGTTGACATCAATAGACACTCACAGCACTGGCCGACCACAACCAAACAACCAGCCAAGCAGCCAACCAAACAACCAGCTAGCCGGCCTCACACACCTCAGCGAGGAGATGATGAGTCTTATCTCGTCAACACACACGTCAACACGCACACGTGTCAACACGAGGTGACACCAGGGCCCCCTTAATGAGCTGAGTGTGTCTCTTCACTGGATGGTCGCATTGTGGAGGCGTCGTCGACCTAATGACACGTCAGACTGCCAGCTTGACGGAAACGATTACCTTTGGCGAGGCGGAGGGATTATACCACACCGCCACCGCGGCGACGCCGGCGTGACGACAACAACAACAACAACCACCCTTCCCAGGCCAAATAATCGGATGACGTGACGCGATGAAATTAAAACGTGTCAGCGTTTTCTCAATCTCAGTTTCCACTCTTGATTTATGCGGGCTGCGGGTTCAAATTAGATTTCATCATGTGGCCATAATAATGTATCGTCGGAGGTTCCAGATCTTTCCGTCCGGGTTGATTACCATGGAAACGTGTTCGATTTTAGTAATCATGCACCACACCATAACACATATAGCGAATCCCCGTCTTTCAGTCTTTTAAATCCACAAAAGATCAATGACAAGGCATTGGAGAGGTGAAGAAGGAGACGCTAGATGATTGTTATGAGGTTTTTATATGTGAGTGAGAGGCCTCATCCGGGGAGTCATTACTAGTAGAGAGGAGAGCCAGTGAGAGGTTTGTGGCCGTCTGTTGACTGGCTCAAGGGTTTGTTCTTGTTGTTGCTGGAGGGGAACCAACACAGATGTCAATTAAAACACAGGAAGAGCTCTGAAATGGTTTACAGCTATCAGTGTACCTGCTGTGTGTGTGTGTGTGTGTGTGTGTGTGTGTGTGTGTGTGTGTGTGTGTGTGTGTGTGTGTGTGTGTGTGTGTGTGTGTGTGTGTGTGTGTGTGTGTGTGTGTGTGTGTGTGTGTGTGTGTGTGTGTGTGTCTATGAGACAGAGAGGGAGTGTGAGAGAGAGAGAGAGAATAATATGACATTTTTAAAGGCCATGGCATACATCCTTAGAGAAAAAACTAAAAGGACGCCATGGAAACAACATCATTTTTTGGGAGGGATGCAAATGGATGCATTTTTTGGGAGGGATACTTGCATACATTATCGATCAAGCTATGCATTATTGAGGCCAGGGTTTCCAGAAGAGGCTGTGCTATGCCTGCGTATATTTTATGAATTATTCTTACACAGTACATTTCCTTTGAGGATTTTTACTCACTGTTTGTCACTGTGGATTTCTTGATGTAGTATTTATTCAGGGCTGTATGTAGAAAAAGTATGGTGCAGTGTGAAGCCTTTTGAGATGTTTTATGTAGATCCCGGTTCCTGTCATACATACAGTATCTTTTGGTCACTCATTGCGCTGTGCTTTACGTTGTAACTTAATTTTACCTCATTTAATGTAGAAATCTTAAAGGTACTACAGTATATGTAAGAATCAGTGCATTCTGAGCTCCGTGGGTTGAGACAATAACAATCAGAAACTAATGTTAGTTCTAGCAGGTTGTAGCAGGTTGTGGTTGAAGTTAAAAATTGAGAGCTTCCCTGACTCTCAGATTTTGGGCTGATTTCTTCTCTAGTTGAATCGGGTCGGATTTCCGTAAGGAGATGTAAGCGTGGATAATTAAAAAATATATATTTCATAGCTTTTGTAAATGTGTACAAGGTTTTATTATGATTAGAACTAATATTAGTTTCTGATTGTTGTTGTCTCAACCCACGGAACTCACAATGCACTGATTCTTACATATAGTACCTTTAAATGGCAATACCGATTATTGTACAATAATAGAAATATATGTACTGTATATATACATATATTTTTGTATCTGGAGCATTTCTATTCTAAAGGTCTATAAGTGGCTAAAGATGCACACGTTCCCTTGTATTTTTCTCCAACAGATGAATGCAGCCTCACCATCTCAGCAAAAGTGCATTCACTCGCCGCCGCTCTGACGTCAAAGTCGATTCCCAGAGCCGAGCGTTGGTCCGGTCGCTCTTTATCTGTATCTGCGTAGGAGAGGTGCGTCGATGCTGTTAGCGCAAAGCCTGGAGTTGGTATGTTTCGCACGCCGCTTATTATTTCCTTCAAGGTTTTTCAACACAACAACAACAACAAAATGCGGCGTATCCTTGAGCTGAGAGCGTCTCTTGTGCGAATGAAAGGGAACGTGCGTCGTTCATTTTTGGCATTCCCCTCTTCTTCTTCACCGCTCTCACCCACGGGTTATGTTCCTTCGTCAAAATCGGGAACCATTTTGGAGCGCGCCTTAAAAACACACGAAAACATTTTAACACGTTGACCCGAGGATTCGGATACAAGCGGTTGGCCCAAAGTTTGTCCACACGAATAAACACACTTCCACCTTGGCGTGGGCGCAGGTTTTTAACTTTATAGGAAGCACATCAATCTTCCGAACGTAATGGGCCGTGTGCAAATACTCGGCCATTTATATTTGATGCCCCCGCTCTCGTTGGTGTGTGTGAGGCGCCCGGGCGTCACTGACGTTGATGAATTGGCACTCTGCCTGGCGCGGCCTCACCCTCGCCACCGATAGACCTTCATTTCCGTCCATTAATTGAAAGGCCTGTGTAAAGATTTCCCATTGGTTTACTTAGCGTCGCCGCCACCTCCACCACCACCACCATCACCCAGTGCAGAGCACCACCCGAGAGAGCTGCAAGCCCTCGCACAAACCTGACCGAGCGACTGGTGTTGTTGCCCAGCCAACTGGACAAAGTAGGGGTGAGGGGTGGGAGGAGGGGTTGGGGTGGGGGGGGGGAGAGTGGGGAGAGTGGGGAGGGTGGGAGGGGGGAAGGGGGCGGAGCACCGCAGGGAGTCGGCGTGCGCCGCCAGCAGCAGCAGCAGCACGGTCCACCGGGTCGCTTCAAATTGGGAGAAATTGATTCTGCATGTCCAATCTGGATCCCATTTACGGATTGATTGACTTCCCTGTTCGCGGCCTCCGTCAGAGGCGTGATGTCATCCATTACAGCCATGTGACCCCCCCCCGCCCGTGTCTGCCGCTGACCTTCATATCAACACACAGGAGATATATATATACATGGCCTCTATCAAAGAGAGGACCTAATGAGTCCTCTCTTCCTAACGCGACCTAATGAAGGAAACGTGTGAAAGGAGAGGATAAAGAGAGACAGGTTGGGGAACAGCGGGGCGGAGGGGGGGAGGAGGGGGATGGGGGCGCAGCCATTCTGGCGCTCAGCAGCATCCGGGGTGAACACACGCCGTTCCACCTCACACTTCCCCCTCCTCCTCCCCCCTGCCATGACGGTGTTAAAGGCACCCCACCAGGGCTCCCCCCCCCCGGGTTGACGGCAACAACAACAACACACACGCGTCCACAGACCTGCTGCAGGAGGACTCTCCGAGGCGCGGCTATCAGACTGTATAGGACTCGCTCTGCCGTTCCTAACGTCCGTCCCGTTGGTCTGCGATGTTGTGGAGGAGAGTGCATCTTGTGCAAATTCACACACACACACACACACACATGACCACCACCATAAGCAAAAGCCTTATGCATACGATTGGCTACAAGGGGAATAGCTGTTATACACAGGGGGTTGGGGGATAATGGGGTTTAGGGGGTGAGTTTTACCATTGGAGTGTGTGTGTGTGTGTGTGTGTGTGTGTGTGTGTGTGTGTGTGTGTGTCTGTGTGTGTCTGTGTATGTGAGATGGTCGCTTGCCCACTCATGGGGCTCAGCACTGGGAGTGGGCCTGCGGAGGTGGCTGCAGATGAGCAGGCTGGGTGGCTGTGGCGCTGCCTCTGTTTACTTTGCTGGGTAGTTCAGAGACACGGAGGAGCTGTTTGTACAAAGCCCTGTCATGCTTCACATGGTGCTCCAGGAAACCAGCCCAGCCAGGGTACTACTGGAGGACACTTACTGCAGTGCGATGGAGCCTGAATTTATGTTAACAGGTTTGTTTCGGGGGGTTTTTTTTTACACTCAACATGAAATGTCCTCGTTCCTATTTATGTGTGTAATGTTTTCTGTAATGAACCAAAGTTTATCTTCACTGGCTGTTTGGGCTGGGGAACAGGTACTGTGGAGTAGTGATTGAACACTAAAAAAGAAAAAAACCAGCATGATATTGCTGCCATCATTGTGTTCTTTTTGGAAGCCATAGAGGAGTGGGTAACATTCTCGGTGGTAGTCGCTTGTGTCTTTCCTGCATTTTTCTGCATTTTACCTGCAACTTTCCGTACATTACCTGCACCCGACTGCATTTTACCTGCATCTTCTCACATCTTACCGCAGCTTACCCACACATTGTTCAAGATTCAATGTTCAACATTCAAGTTTAATACTCACATACACATCCAGGATGTGCAGTGAAATGAAAAAGTGGTGATGCTCAGCGGAATGTGCAGCGGAAGAACAATACCAATATCACAAATATCACATTTGAAGGGAAAGAATCAAATATCCACACTATTTACATTCTTTCCAGCTTTTATTTTGGAATGAAAGATATGAGCAAATAGGCAAATAAACAGCAAAAGGCATATAAACAAGTGGGCATATCAACAACAAGGCAATATAAATAATGTAGGATCAAGTTATATAGTGTGCATGGGAGTGGGCAGTGGGGGGGGCCTGGTGAGGTCAGAGTTCACAGTCCTGATGACCTGTGGAAAGAAACCTGCATCTGATCTTGTATTATCTGCATCTTATACATAATAATATAAACAGAACATTGTGCCAACTTGAACACCAGCGCTTCTGCACATATTGCCTGTATTTTAGCCTAGTTATGTACTTTGCGACCGACTTCACAGAGAAAGAACCCATTGATGGTGATCTGAAGCGGGCAGCTCGGGGTGCAGGCATCAGAGCATACATGTGCACATGAATCAATGTGTGCTGTACTTACGGGTCCCGGTGTGGGTGTTTGAAAATGTGGTCGGCCGAAACTTACTTCAATCTTATCGCATTTTACCATAAAAAGTGCAGGTAAAATGCAAATAATAGCGTAAACGCGCGGGAACTAGCAGTGAATTGGTTCACATATGGTATGGTGGTGTTTTGATACATCAACAAAATAAATCCCTACAATTTTTTATTTGCATTTAGATTTTCCTGCAAATGGAAACATCAACAAAACGGAAGTGGCTGCTTTACAACATAAAATATACAATAATATATAATTTAATATACATTTCATATAAAGTACATGAATAAACATAAATATAAAATGCCCTGAATGTAAAAATGTAAACAGAACTTCAAAAAGGAATGCATAGATCAGCAGCATATGCCAAATAGAAGTCCCACAGCGGTGCCTCGAACAAAAAATCGGGGCTGCCATAAAATGAGCAGTAAGATAGCTCTCTGCAGCGCCGGACGTCTAACTGTCTGTAGCTCGTGTAAGAATAGTCTTCTCTGACATCACGTCAATGTGTTCTGTTGTTGTGTTGCGTGAGACGGGCACAACTGACTGTTCTTGAATCCGGTACTCGCTACCGCAGAGAAGATTTCTCATAGCTGCCGCGATCGCTGAAGAGCTCTCTTTGGAGACGCGGGCTACGGGAACCAACCACGTATTGTGTTGCCTGAAGGCTGTGGGGGAGAAGCTGTTTGCTGTTTGGTAGCCGTTGTTGAATGTGTTCACCTGGTCCTGCCGATCGCAGCATCGACGTGTTCACTTGAGATGCATTTGGATGCTGTTCACGGCCCACTCCATCGGAATTATTCTCAGCGAGCCGGAAGGTTTTGAGTCATAGCTCGTTGTGTGTGATTGCTTTTTATGTGTTCAACTACATATCGAGTTACTACATTAAATGGATGAATGTATTGTTCGGTTTCAAAGTGCGCCTACAGTTCAATATAGGAATAGCAATACTTAGATCGACTCTAAGATGGCGCCGCAGATGGCCGCCTCTGCGTTTTAATGCGCACTGTTTTGTCTTGTTTTGTCTCGTAATTCAGTGTTCTGCTTCGCTACTATTACTCTCTGTTTAATGTTCAATGTTCTGCACCAATTTCGCAATAGTACATTCCTCGTTTGTAAAAGCTAAGGCCAATGAAGCTCATTCTGCTTCTGATTCTGACATGCCATTCCACCTCCAGTAATTACCGTCACAAATGGAGCATAAAATGGCAGGTTAGCGAACAGTGCAATATAATGTGGGCTTCCAGCGCGACCAAGTAAATCAGGGTCTAGTTTTGACCAACGTGGAGGGGAGGGGCGAGGGGGGGCATTAACTCACTGTTTATACCGATTCGTTTTCTGTTGATCTGATGTGCAACGAAGGAACGGCTGTTTCTCAAACTGGTGATAATCAATAAGCGGACGGCTAGACATTTTGCATTAACATCAAGCAGGAAGGGAATGCCAATGTTAAATCAATCACCGGATCTATCCTAGTCTGGGTCTGACCTTTTAGATGATTAGCTTTTTGGTTCAAACCTCTGTCCAGAGAATAAAGGCATATTTCATAAAATTATGTGATATCCATTCGACAAAGTTCTACACAAGTGTCTGTTATGATGTTCAAACATGTTTTGGGGTAAATGTCAGTGAATACAACGGACAGACACACACACACACACACACACACATGCACAGTGGAAACACGTTATACATGCCATGCACCAGGCAATCTAGGTAAAACTCATTATGCTACACAATGTATCACCACTTAGTTTTTGTAAACTCTATGCGGCGTCAAATCACTCATAACTTCAACGACTCATTATGCTTCCCAAGCTCTGTGCAAAGGAACGCTTTCACTATCAATCAGGGTGACTAAACCATTTAGCTCTGTCCGAGCTCAATCACAATGTCCATTAGCGCATGTACATATACTGTATATAGGCACGCACATACACACACACACACACACACACACACACACACACACACACACACAGACACGCGCACACACGCACAAGCAGACACGACATCCGTCACTAATGTGATCAGGGGCCCTCAGCCGTCAGGATGGAGTAGTATTGTCGTGGATCAGCTCAGTGGTTTTAAGGCCCCGCCGCAGATAAAGTGCAGAAGTCCATCCGAGATGTTCCTGAGACTTTTATCCCCCAGACTTTACTGCTGTAATTTGCCCCTCGATTTACTGTGCGCACAAAAATCCGTGAGCCCACCCTGGCACCGTGCACGCCAGCTCCCTGCAGGGAGGGGAGGGGGAAGGGTGGGGGACGGGGGACGGCGGCGGGGTCACTTTAGGGTGAGCAACGCAGTCCACTCCTGTTGTTGGTGTCCCAGCCTACATGGTCCCTAATGGAAGTTTGTGTGTGTGTGTGTGTGTGTGTGTGTGTGTGTGTGTGTGTGTGTGTGTGTGTGTGTGTGTGTGTGTGTGTGTGTGTGTGTGTGTGTGTGTGTGTGTGTGTGTGTGTGTGTGTGAGCGTATGTGTGTGTAGATTGTGTGTGTGTGTGTGTGTGTGAGCATATGTGTGTGTAGATTGTGTGTACATTGTGTGTGAGTGTGTGTGTCTTGTGTCTGTGCATATGTGTGTATATGTTTGTGTAGATTGTGTGTGTGTGTGTTTGTGCATACGCATAACGTGGTATGCGTGTGTGTGTGTGCGTGTGTGTGTGTGTGCGGGGGAAAACCTCCTCGTGGCACTCTTACTGTCTGACAGCAGTAGTGCTTTACGGCTCCGCTGCACCTAATTTATAGAGTCAGTGGGACGGCACACCACCACTCATCCATTTTGCCATTTTGCCACTGAGAAGGGGGTCTCTCTCTCTGCCTCCCCCCCGCCACCGCGGCGTGGATGGGATGAGCGCGGCTCCCGGCACCATGACGCCGCGCAGCCGCCGCCGCCTCCCGCACCCCACCCCACCCTGCACAACGCTACGCCGCCGTGACTGTTATACGTTGCGATGATGCGGAGGAAATATCTCCGCTGCATTATTTATGCCGTCTCGCTCTCTCATCTCTCGTCTCTCTCTCTCTCTCTCTCTATCTCTCTCTCTCTCTCTCTCATCTCTCGTCTCTCTCTCTCTCTCTCTCTCTCTCTCTCTCTCATCTCTCGTCTCTCTCTCTCTCTCCGCTAACTTTATGATGCCGTTCGGCAGCCGATGCTGTTTTTGTCACTCCGCGGCGCCTGTGTTTGAGCTACGCGGCGGAGTATAATGAACATGTCAAGACGGGGAGTTTACCTTTCGCCCGTTTTTTTCTTCTTTCAGCCTGACTGGAAGAATATGGAGGTGTGTGTGCGTATGTGTGTGTGTCTGTGTGTGTGTGTTGAGTGTGTGTATCAAACGATGAGCTCTCTCTGAATTCGTTTTTTACTGCCGGAGCTGTGAGAGAGGTGTTTTTGTTTTTGTCTGGTCAGCACTTTCCAACGGTCGTTGTATGAATTGAATTTAGGGTCGTCCGGATGGACACTGTGCACTGTGTGATGGTTTTTGTCGTAGCAGTGGACTTTATGTCAATTCAATATGTAATTTCTGTAAGAGAGCTATAATACCTCCTGAGCCATTGATTTTGCCTTTTTTTTGCTATTGTGTGTGTGTGTTTGTTTCATACTGGCCATAAAATGGACAGCACATTCCCCATATGAAATATAATGAAACACTAAAATACATTTTTTTTTTTTATCACTGTACCTACCCTATGCATCAGTGCATATACTGGGGCTATAACATCTTATTTTCATGTTTTTATTTGTATTATTGGGACTATCGCTATGATTAATTGGACGTCGTTGGACGCATTCATCATCGACAGAAATCTCCTAGCAACTTTCGAGCGTTTTTTCTTTAAGCTATTGAACTATTTTGCTGGTCAATGCGACGGATGGGCATTGGACATGACATTAAGGAGCATTGAAATATAGCAGCAGCAGCAGCAGCAGCGTGTGAATGGCTCCGATCTTGAGTGACACCCGATTTCATCACCCGTGGCAACCGCCTGTTGAAATGCCCGGGTCACACACACACACACACACACACAACACACACACAGTGGTCCGTAGGCTGTGGGCGAACATTGCATTCACTTTGTCTAGCAAACATCTGTCCCGGGTTGAATGATGTTCTAATCATACATGGCCCCTTATTGGTCCCTCCAGCCCATAATATCGCCAAAACATGCGTTAATCACAAGTTCTTGGGAAGGCAGCGGTAACCTTTTGCCGAGGCAGCAAGTGCTCGTTCTGAACGCCGGGACAAACATCAATGTTGGATTCATCTCCATTCTAGCTGTCCAAAGCGGACACGCGGGGGAAGGAGCCATCTATGAAATAAACTGGGAAATAACAGATCCTCAGCATTAGACGTCATTATAAGAGATGAGAGAATGTGCTGAAAATGAAATGGATGTGTTTGTCTGTGTGTGTGTGTGTGTGTGTGTGTGTGTGTGTGTGTGTGTGTGTGTGTGTGTGTGTGTGGTGTGTGTGTGTTCCTCCTAGCAGCCTCAGCTCTGAGTGTAGCTCTGGTGATTTAAAGGGGCCACACTGGACAACAATGCTCCTGGGGCCTCTCCATGCCAGTGGAGGCCGGCGTTGACTTGGGCGTGGTGCCATTAGGTTTTGTCATTGTTAAAGGACGGAGGCATCTTCCTCCTCCTAACACTCCTCACCGACCGCCCAACCACCCAACCACCCCCACCCCCCATCTGCACCACCGCCACCACCCTTTAAAGTTTAAATGTATTCATTCTTAGAGCACATTTTAAATCAACCACCATTGACCAAAGTGCTTTTATGACCACACAAGCTTATGGCAAACGATAAAGACCTCCTAGTAGGACACAGGGATGTGTAAGTGGTAATTTGCATTACTTACTTCGTTAGTCGCGTAAACTGTTCACATTGTTTAATATTTTACCTGCCTGTAAATTTTGACTTCAAGTGACTTCAGTGACTTCCTTTTAAATCAGACGCTGAATGTGATTCCTCCTTTGGATTTGGATTGAACATAGACATACAGTATATGCATAGACAATGTATATACAGTATATATATATGTAGTTTAATAACTCATTGAAATGACTTGAGAAATGTTAATGTGATAGGTTGAGTGCTTTTTAGTGAGAAGAAAACGCTGCTCTCCCCCCCCCACCCCCATTTACTTGTATGTGTTTACAGGCCAGTCTTGGCTGTTCCAATATGGCGGCGACGTTGACACTGTCTATGGGATCTAACGTATATAATTGAGTTTAAGAGACTTCTTTGTGTCTCTCTCAATTCAAGATCCCGGTGATGAAGGTGTTGATCTATCTCTGTATCTGGTGGTTGGCGGCGCGTCTTGCACCACCTCCATCCTCCAGACCGCGTCACCTCCTCCCACAGCTGCTTGGGACTGATTGCGGGCGACTTCCAGAGATAATGTCCGCTCTGGGATTGTTTACCACCTTAAGCCCCCTGTCGCTATCCGTCAGATACCGAGTTCGGAAAAAAATACTGTGTGTTGAGCTCTCTCGGAACAAAAGTTGCAGCAGACAAAAAGAAATGGCTGAAACATGCAGCAAAGGGATATTTCTGCACACACAGGGGAGTAGATGTAAAAAAAGAAATAAAAAAATCCCTACACCCACATTATGCGGTAACACACCACTTGATGTACGGACTACAAATGGACACCTCTGAGCAGTGCGCAACTTGCTATCCCACACATTGCATCGCTCAGATCAGCGTTCAACTGCTCTCCCGTGGGGTAAAGGCTGAGAAGGGAATGGGAATACAGAGCTGTGTGTGTGTGTGTGTTGTGTTGAGATAGGGAGGCGGGGAATGCGTTCGCTTGTCAAAAACAACAGAGGATTCGCCGGTGGGGATTTGCACATAATTTCTGGATCAATTTTTATTTTATTTTTTACAAGTGCACAAAATGCACTGTGCGTTTATGCTGTGGGGTTTGTAGTGATAATCTTGCGACGTTGTGCATTGTGCATTTCAAAGCTACCACAGTCCGTGGAGTCCCCCTTTAAATGGAACATGCCGGGGTACAGTACGTGTTGCAGCGGGAAGCATACGGGGCGGTATTAGTTACAACGACATGGAGCTGAAATGGACATCTGATACTAAAAAGAGTGTTCCGTGACTGGGACACAAATGTCCCAGTGGGCGTGCGTGTGTGTCCTTCCAATGAACGGTATTGGAATGGAGAACATCGTCGGGGCGTTCTCCAAGTACTCCTGCCATCGCAAATCAAATCCTAGCGAAAAAAGTCAATGCACGTCCCTCCCCCATTCAGACAGTGTTTAACCACACACCAATACCCCGTTTCACTTGGAAATGGAAGACGATGTCCACACATTTGGCATTCCAAAAATGTTGCCTCTTTAAATGTTCATTTGGATGAACGCCGATGTTCATAGCCTTGTTCAAATGTTGACATTTGCTATTTAAACGGCAATATAATACATACATACTGTATATTTTACCTCACCTAAGCATTTTTTCCCAATGAATCTGTTTTTTCAATGAATTATATGAACACATTCTCCAGTATTAACTGACCCCACCACTACCAATGTATACTCACATATGAATGAGGCCACGTGGAACTATTTATCCAAAGCCTGCTGCTTTCCTCATCTTGCCTTAAGATGGAGAAGAAAAGACAAATTAAAGTCACATGATCAACTCAGGGTCAAATCTATCGTTTAATCACGATATAACACGGTGGTCCGACTCAGTATTACGTGCAATATTATTATTACTGACCAACATCATGTGCTATACTATTATTATTATCATCATGTTATCTATAAATATTATCTGTAATACTACCTCTCATCATGTGCATTATTCGTAATGTCATGTCCAATACCTCTCCTACATTACCTTTCAACATTTCAACATCACTTCGTCATCAGTAATGCCATAGCTTCTTGCCATGTCCAACCATCATTTAGCTGTATTTCTGCCAGAAATCATTCACGTCATAGATATGACAATGTATTGCATGAAATGGGGATACACTTTATTGTGTATCGCCCCCCACCACCCCCCTCCACATGTGGTAAATCAGATATCTCAACCAATGGTGTAGGTGACATACAATACATGGCAGAGCTAAAGCAGTTGGAGGCTGGGGTGGTGGTGGTGGTGGTGGTGGTGGTGGTGTATGAAAACGAGCTCACCCGTAACTTTGCAGAGAGTGTGTGTTTGTGTGTGTGAGTCGGAAGGTCTTAAGTTGAGCGCCTATCAGTGCACACGTGTTTGATTTGACAGCTTTGCCGTCGTCAGCTGATAGGCGACCCATGACAAGAGCCAGCTACGCTCATATCATCTGTCATCTGTAGCTATCAACAAAAGTAAAACCATGATTTTATGATGCACAGTCATGTTAATTTGTGTGGTGAGGGTACTGATGTTCTTTTGCATATACATATTTATTTTGTACACAATAAAAATGCCCTTGATGCATCCAAAACATGCTACACGGCATCATGACTACTTCAGGCTTGTGTATACAGACGATAAGCTTTGAAAACCATCACCAAAACACATGAAGAATTCACATTATTCTACATTTTGTATCTTATGCACATTTGTGCAGGCAAAACACACATCACCCATACACACAGAGGAAGAATCAATATTCAAACCATGCAAATGTGCACATGGCACTCAGTGGGCGTGAGAGATTCCGGAGCAGCCAATTGGCCCGGGCCGCTGCAGTGTCATTACCGCTGCGTTGGCGCCCTTCTTCTGGCTCATTTTCCACCATCCTGTCAAAATAGCTGACAAATATACAGAAGAGTGTGGCCGGTGACTCGCCTCTCACTGACTAAGCTTGCCTACTTATCGTGACTAATAGGCCTTTAATTGGCACAGGTTTGGTATTGTCACTGACCGTATATATACAGTATATCACCGGGAGAGCCCGGATGCGGTGCCCAGATGTGCCGGGCTCGGTTCTGCAGCGAATGCGACGCGGGCCCCCAAAAGATACGGGGCGCGGGCGTGTGTGTGTGTGTGTGTGTGTGCCTGCGTTCGTGGATCCGTATTCTCCACGTATTCTCTTGTATCGTCGCTAGCACTCCCACCGAGGGTGTTCTGCCAACAATCCAGCCTACACCAGCAGCATCCCTGGAGAAATTTCCTTTGTTCCTTAGTCAAATGCAAGTGTCTGTTAGGGGACCGTTGTGTCAAGCTATAGGCTCTTCTGTTTCCATCTGCTGTTTGAGGACCAATAAAAGGCGGAGGAGGAGGAGGAGGAGAATTGTGCTCGGTGTGTATTGTTCTGCCACTGAGGATCAAACAAAATACTAACTCTGAACATGCATGGATCGGGGAAGACTCACCCCGAGACTGCGTTAAAAATACCCTCGGAAGAGGCTGTTAGAAACCCTAAAACCCTGGCTGATGCGCACACGCACGTACACACACATGCACACCCACACACACACACACGTGCACACAGACACACACACACACACACTAATCAGTGTCAGCGAGGTGTCTTTTCGCGGGGAGTGATGGCGGAGGTACCGGGTCCACCTTGCTGCTGCCGCCGCCCCACAGTGCAGTCAGCCAGAGCAACACTGTCAGCTTTATTGGTACAGACCTTTTATCACAGTTACATCACAGGCCCAGGGTGGATGGCACCTCCTCACCCTCACCCCCAGCGCTGGACTCCCCCAACAAACCCGCTGTCGCTGGAAGGTAAAAATGAACAAACTCTGGCAGGCTGCGCGATCGGTGGCCCGCTGGGCAGTCATTAAATACTATAAGCATGGGTTAAGTATAGTCAAATAGACAAGGCACAATCCAAAGTGAAAAAGTGTCTGAAAACATTAAACGATTAAGACAGATTTAGTAGCAAATCGATAATGGTATTAGATTTATCGCAACAGAGCAATAAATTGGTCTTGGTCCAAGGTTTAAGCAATGCCAAAAGTAGAGCCATTAATTCTGTTAAGATTCATAATCTTAATTTAATGAGTAGTTTGATTCAATTAGAATCCAACTTATTTTTAATCATCCGCTGTAAATCAGTGGCCTTTGTTTCTGCCTCTCCGTCTCTTATTATAGATTCTCTGTCTGTCTCTCTGTCTCTCTCTATTTCAGAGCATTTCTCTGTCTCAGTCATCTCACAGTCAATCTCTGAAATATCTTGTAATATCTGTAAGAGGTCTTTTTACACAAAAAAGCGAGAAAAACAGCATAAAACGGGACAAGCGTGTCAACTATTTACATCTGTTACAACACGAATATGCAGCGTTTTTCAACAATATGAAATCACGCCATTTAAAAACCCAGATGGATTCAACCCTCAGCCTCATATAGCCTTGTGAAGATGATCTTATATCGCTGTCCTTTCACCAAAATATCCGATGTATTCATAGGGATTCAATTATAATGGAGTTTCACTTTTTAAGTTTAAAATAGTGTCGCGAATGGCTGTTCACGGATGAGGGGGATTATGATAAATGGGTGTGTCCAAGTGTGCAATTGTCACGTTCTTTGATACATCCATGTTTTGGAGACGTCAGCAGACTTATTTGCCTAATCTTTCAGCTCCTTGAAAAGTAGTTTCTGGAACTAAAAAGTTTTCGGCACTTTCGGTGGAAACGTGCCTTTTGATTACACCGTGCATCCAGTCATTTAATAGAAGTGGTCACTGTAAAACGGCTTTCTCCATGGCTTATATCGCGCTCCCTCAATTTCTTCACGGATGCTGATCTTTCATATTCCTCCTTCTCCGTCGCCGCTACATCAAGATGCCCTAAAGCTCATTTTTAATCTTCGGCTATCGCATCACATTAAAGTTACATTATCTCACTTTGCCCGGGTCTCGGGGATAAACTCTACCCTCACAAAAAACCTCCCAAGTTCGACAAGGTTACCCGGGAAGCTCGTGCTATCAATGTCTCCTCTCGTAGTGTTTGCACTCTTGTGTTTCTTTTGTTTTCGCTAGACATACACTGTGTTTCTCTCTCTCTGTCCACACAGACACACCCATACACCTGTGTTTCTTCCTCAAATCTCATTGCAAAGCATCCCTCGTGTGTTCTTAAGAATTTCCTTCGGGATTAATAAAGTTCTATTCTATTCTATTCTATTCTATTCTATTCTAACCTTGAACGAAAATCCCAGGCTTGGTGGATTGGCTCCGCCTTACTGGGGCCCCATTCCAGACCGGAGAACCAGGGCCCCTAAATAACAATCGGCGATGAGGGGAATGTGTGGATCCTCCTGAGATGAGATGTGGTTGGAGCCAGAAGCTGCACGGAGGTTGATGAGGAGGGTGAGGAGGAGGAGGAGGGGGAGGCAGAGAGCTGCAGTGTGTAGGAGGCATCTCTCCGCGGTTTGGTTCAGCCTGGGCCTGCATTAGCTAGAAGGCTGGGGCCTGTTTGTCGGAAGTCTCTGAGGAAGGGACAGATCAAAGACAGTTCAGTTCAGGGGCCACACATTGTGTGTGTGTGTGTGTGTGTGTGTGTGTGTGTGTGTGTGTGTGTGTGTGTGTGTGTGTGTGTGTGTGTGTGTGTGTGTGTGTGTGTGTGTGTGTGTGTGTGTGTGTGTGTGTATGTGCTAGGGAGTAGCGCACATGTTAATAGACCATGGATGCACACACAGAAACACCCACACAGATACATGCCTGGGTGCAGGCACACACACACACACACACACACACACACACACAGTCTGCTTCCCGTGGCTCTTATTGATTTGTTTCTATGCCTCGCCTCTCCTCGGGATTCCAAAGTCCCCGTAATAAACACATCCCAGTGAAGATCTGTACTCACTGGAAAAGCGTTTAGCAGTCGGAAGAGTCAACTCTAGCTCCCAGCCAAGCCTTGTGTGGCACACAGAATCCTGCCAGCAGTTGTTAGTCAAAGGAGTTATTTTTTTCCCATTTTTAACGTATTCCAATTTGTTAACACCACGGTGTACACTGCGGTACCGAGTTATGAGTTGGTTATCTCATCGCTCATCTCTGTGTGGTTCTGGGTTCTGGGTCGAACACGCGGAGGCCGCCAACGCTCGCACACAGGGTCACGGGGAAAATGTACCTCGACACCTCATTTTGAATCCGTGGGGTGGGGTGTGGGGGGGGGGTGATTAGGGATGCGGAGGAACATGACTTTATGAATCATGTATTATTATTATTATTATAACTGCCACGCTACCTGTCGCACGGCTTAACATGGCAGCTGCTGCTCCGGTCGACCCCGTCTGATCTGCGCGGAGAGCAGAGGGATGATGGATTACATCGTGCCACTCCTCTCCCCCTCGTTGGACATTATTGGGTCGCCTCATACTGTGTCGTCCACACAAGCGTTGAAACCCCATGCTGGCCTTAAACACACTACATGGCCTATATGGATATATATTTGGACATGATTTTTGGATGATTTTATTTATGAAAAACAGGGGGACAGGGGAACAGGGGAATGGATGGGGACAGGGGAATGGATGGATGAATATATGGATGGATGGATGGACAAACGATAAACGGACAGAAGCTGACATAATTCTGTAGGCCATTGCCTGCCTCCTCTCTCCTGACAAACACAAAGTGTGATGGACGTGTGAAATGCACATCGGCTAAATCCTATTTTCCCACACTTTTCTGTCTCCTTACATCTTGTCTCTCATCAGTGACCGACTCTTGGCAGAGCCATCCGATTGTGTGAAGGAGGCGAGTGTGTTTATGCACGTGTGTGTGTGCGTGTGCGTGTGTGCGTGTGTGTGTGTGTGTGCGTGTGTGTGCGTGCGTGTGTCTTGCTCCTGTCATCCAACACATCTATAGGGGGACAGCCATCTGTCTTGTGGCCCGGATCAGATCGGTGTGGCACAGAATGGAAATGCTAATTGACCCGGGGATTGGCAGCACACACACACACACACACACACACACACACACACACACACACACACAGCTATTATTAAAATTTCATTTGGATCATCGGAAAAGAAACCATACAACCGTATGTACCACATTATTTCACCGGCATATTTGGATTGCAAAGTCAACCTGAAGTACGTAGTAGAGTTGTGTAATCCCCTGTGTGTGTCGATGAGATCACACAAAATTATGGCTCTTTTTTGTCAACAAGCTACAACAAGCTTGTACTTTTTGGTGTGTTTAATGTGCTGAAAAGAGCATTTGCAAGATCAGTGAAGTGTGTGTACAACATGCATTGTGGGATTGTATGGAATTGACTGTATAAATTGCAGGCACATTTTTCGTTAATCCATTGAAAGCTTGCATTGGAACTTATGCGCTTTGACAGAATTGCGCTACGTATGAACAATACCGTATAAAACTATTGTTCTTTTCGCTGTGTTGGATAGAGGGGAGATTATATCTCACGCTTTGTCATTCACTGTAATTAAGAAGTGTTAAAATAGCACTTGAATTCAACAGATCACTATTGTATACATTACACCATTATAGTCTTGTAGTTATAGCTTTTATTGTACAGTTCAGCCCTCTGTCAAATAATATTCACACAAAACATTGGAAGGATGGATATTATTTGTTGTGAACGTCCTGTTCTTTTTCACTGCAGTCTGGTAATCATCTTTGCTGTTTTGGGGAGATTTGAATAAAGTGCAATAGTAGTTCACTCAGTTAATAAAACAATTTGATGTATGCACATAGCTTAAGAGCAACTTTCTTTTCATATCAGCTCACTGTGTATTCTCCGTGCAAAGGATGAATCTTTTCACACTTGTTCCGAATGAATTGGTTCTGTATCAACAGCATATCAACACCCTGTCTGGCTATCACTGTTTTCTTCGGCAAAAGTGTTCAACTTCTAATAACTTTATGGTGAGACATGCAACGCACCAGTGAGTGTGGACTTCCGTTTTTTATCCATTAAAACCACCACACTCTAAAAGCTTTTAGCATCAAGTAAATTAATGGAAAAGCAATTGCGTGCGGTACAACATCCCTTTAAAACACGGCCGGGGCGCAGACTTCTCTCTATAAATACGCTCGCTTTTTGGCACAGGGCCACCAACGGGTTCAATATCTCGTCCCAATTGTACAGCGGCGGTTATGTGAAGAGTGATGTGCATCGAGCAGTTATTTTTTTTTTCTACGTACAGAACTGTTTTTGCTCGCCCTCGGCCAAGCTTGGCACACAATGGCATCAATCAGCAGGGAGAGCAGCGGTCGAGCCGGGCCTAATGATGAGGACTGTGTAGAGAAGAGAACTGCAAGGCAACTTGTGTTGGCTCACTTGGTTCACTTTGCCACCAGTATTACCATTGATTTGAGTGTGATTCTGGAATATATATTATCTGCCCGTGCAAATGTAGACACAAAGAGCTGAATTTGTGACACAGCCCATCCCCATTCCAGGTCCTCGTCCATCGGTTAACGATGAGTCTCAGTTGGACTCTTAAGTTAATAACGTTAATAATACACGATGATAATGGGATGTAAGGTCGTCTGGGAACTTGAAAAGTCTTTGATTGTATTAGCATTGATATAAACTGAGAAAAGGCAGAGGGAAAACGATTTATAATTTATGTCTAGAAACCAAAAGAAGAAGATTACACAAATGAATCATTTAAACAACTTAATTTGTCATACAATTATTTGAATAGAAGTCACCCTATCGAAGTCGGTGTTGGATGAGAACTTCATTGTGTTCAAATATTTAACTCCTAAATAAATGCAAATTAATGGAAGCAAATGTTGGATTTAATAGGGCATGGCCATGACATGTAGGAACATAAAATACAAAACACACAAAAGACACACAAGTTTCTCTGACATCCTCGTTAATTAACTAAATCCAAGTGGTCTCTGAGGCTCAGGACCAGACAGCCTGTTTTCTGTCAGGCTGGCAAATGTTCATTAAGAAGGCTGGCAAGGCAAGCAAACAGCGCTTGACAGGCAGTTTGGTGTGTTTGTACTCCTATTGTCAGTATTGAAATGACATTCAAATAACACCTGACACCCCCTGTACTAAGCCGTCATAATCCAACTCAGTAATATTTAGCGGGCTCTTATTGGGTGTGTTTCCGGTCGACTTACCTTATTATTGTCAAGCCCGCCAAGTTAATCTACCGTAGTAACTTGAAATGTCATCTTTAGTTGCCTTCAGTGATTGGGTGCGCTTTAGTGATTGGGAATGGATACCGAATGCATGAAAGGTTTTAAGGCCTTTTAGCTCACAGAGTTGTACTTCAAGGCCAAATCTAACTAAATATCAATGATAGTAAAAGTTAATAAGCTTAAGATAGTAATGTCACTTGTTGAACCAAACCGTTTGTTTTACATTTCATGTCGACGACTCACATTCATTTTATCGTGGGGACATAGGCTGCCCAAAGCAGAGCACAACTCACACACACATGCACACACACACACACACATGCATACAAGCTTCGTTTCACACACACGCACGCACGCACGGCACGCACGCACGCACGCACGCACGCACGCACGCACGGCACGCACGCACGCACGCACGCACACACACACACACACACACACACACGCACACACAAATCTTTTGCCCATTTGAAGACATGTTTGACTTCTTAAGAAAAGAGAAAATACTACTTTACATTTGTCGAGTATTTTATTGACACAGGCGTATACAAAATTTGGCTTCACCATGTTGTTTTTAGAGACTATTCATTGAGTGAATCACTAGAAAACATGCTATTGTGGAAATTGCATTAAAAAGCAAGAGACAATTTCTCACGTTGAGCACACAAGTTCGTGTGTCGTTTAATTTGAATAGCAAAAGTTGAACTACAAAAATGGCGCTGTCCCGGAACCAAAACAAGCATGGGGCTCTACGTCATCACACACACAGATTAGTTAAAGGGACCACGATCCCGAAACAGTCATACTTACATTACAGCGGTAAAGTGAGGGTGTCATGGTATTCTCCCGGATCTGGGAGGTTTAACCCAGATAGAATTCCCCCCCCCTCCTCCTGCCGTATATATAAGAGCCCTGCGGTGGGGGTCTGCTGTAATGCCATCGGCTCTCATCGCCGGGGGTTTGCGCGGGCAAAAGAGCATGCAGATGTGTGCCAAAAGTACAATGGAGGACACCAGGCCAACCACTGGTTGACTTTACCGCCTGGTCGTCTCTTATCTCTCGCCCGCTCTGGTGTTCTCTCCACAAGAGACAGGATGAATGGAAGAGGCAGACCCCTCACCTGCCTCTGACCGCGATAGCAATAGCAATGGCACTCGTCACTTAGCATAAACACACCCTGAATCTAACATGTAAGCGTATCTTTGTATTCGTATTCCTTTGTATTCAGTGTTATATAATACGCTGTAAATAAAAGCTTTGGTAGCAAAAAAAACGAAATAAAAAATAGGATTTGTAATTCATAAAAGGGCCGTGCAGTGTGCAGTGTTATGGTGATATTGATATGATTCCCAAACCTTTATTCCTCTTTATCTCTCTTGTTCTCTACTACTTTCCTCATCAAAATGCGTAAGTAATGAGGTTGAGGAAATGTCTATGATCTACACTGTAGATCATAGACATTCTGGACAAAGATGGCTACTGCCACAAATGTCCCCCACCTTCAGAAGGTGGCCATTCATTTGCTCACCATGTTCGGTTCCACATATTGCTGTGAGTCTGGATTTTCCACGATGAACATTGTGAAAAACTCATACCGCAGCAGTTTGACAAATGAACACTTTGGTCAGTGCCTCCGCCTGGCAATCATACATTTTGTGCCGAGGTTCAAGGCATTGGCTACAGGCAAACAGCGCCATTTCTCCCACGAGTTCAAGCCACCATACTATACTATTGAATCTGTGTTTATATGTTATGGATGTTGATTTATGTCATGCACTTTACTGCCATTGTTCCGGACCATTGACCTTGTATAAAAGTGGACCTTTAATAAAAAAGTTTGAGTACCCCTGATCTACAGTATTCTGATGCTAAATAACTGACACGTTGACCGATGAGAACTTGTATCCACATAACACACACACACACACACCGATAAGGAAACACCACTCTTTCTCACACATTATTATAATAAATAAGTATCGAGGAGATTAATACGCTGGTTAATGAAGTATGGCTCTGTGAAGGTCTACAAGTTTTACGGCAGTACGAGATTCGCTGGGCCATCGCGTACATAATACACTCTCTCTCTCCTCTCTCGCTCTCTTATGTAATGCCGTAATAATTAATCTGGTGACATTCATGATCATTTTAAGTTTAAGGACACAGTGTGATATATGGCTGCATTAGTGTAAATGGGACAGTGGTTTGTTTGATCGCTGTGTTGCACGTGTTGGCGTCGGTAATGCCGGGCTACGGGGATCAGATCAAGTCCTGGCTGCTGCAGGGTTTCCTGGGAGGTAGGACGCAGGCCTACTTCTAGAAGGACCATGAAACTGGCCGATGGACAGACACACAGATGCATGGAAAGAGCAGTAGCAAGTAGTAGAAAGGTGATCAAATGGACAGCACATTGAAACAATTGGCTGTTCTACATACTATGAGTCATTTGGATGGCCAAAGGCAAAGCAATTAGATCAACACGAAGTGATACAATAGAATAAGAAGCAAATAGGCAAAAGACACTTTTTTCCGAAGCCCATTCAATGCAATATCCCGACCTTGCCTTTTCCAACCGCTGGCCCTGAATGTAAATTGATAAGCGAGCAGAAAATAATTGCAGTTTTTCTTCACTCACAGAAAAGTGTATTTGTTCAGGCCTATCTCTGAATATCAATTGAATTCCGATTAATGCTCTGTTGACATCAGCATCAAGGTTAGCGATGTTT
>PIJE02002052.1:68283-86378 GCA_002895965.2 Coryphaenoides rupestris | reverse complement strand
CTCCCCTTTCTGCTGTTCTCCATTCAGGAGGTCCCCCAGGCCTCCACAGGGTTCTCACCGTTTGAGCTCCTGTACGGGAGCTCAATCCAGTGACTACACTAATTTCCCCTCAGTGTGTCACAATGGATATAATAGGTATTCATGTTTTCCATTAACGTACTTTCAAAACTAAAAGGAACAGAAAGGGGAGGTTAGCGTGGCTTCAAGAGAGCTCCTTGAGAAGCCAGTAATTGGTATCCAGGCAGGCTGGTGATTCACAGCACAGATACTTTGTTGCTGAACAGACAGTCCAACTATATGGTCCTTTCACTCAGGCCATGATCTCTTGATGACCTCAGAGTATGTTACAGCAAATGTAATGCCTAGTATGGTATGATAATCTATGATAATCTATTAATCTATAATCTATTCTTATATTATCACTCTTATAACCCATAACAACAACAAAAACTATTGAAATAGTTGTAGTGGCGACGACTGACACCATTTGGCGGCATCATAACATTGCGTCTGTGTATTATTTTGGATATATATATTATGTTGACATTTACAACATTGGCGTGACACAGGGTGAAACGCTCCATAAAGATTTGATGCGGATCGAGGTCCAAGTGTGTGTGCTCTGCCAGCCAGAAAACGACCCAACAAGTGAAATGTCTCTTGTGTGACTGCAGACGTGTGTGTTTACACTCTGAGCAGTGCCTCATCGCCCCGCGTTTCACAGCTTGTCACGAAGCTTAGTTAGTTTTGGCGATTATCATCAATTGCTAAATGAGACAGAAGGAGCACATTCCCCTCAACGTCTCAAAAGACAAATTGATTATTTATTTACAACGAGTACACTTCACTTCATGTCCATTTGCTAACTGTGGCTGCATATAAATTGGTATTTAACGCTGAGTAACAGAAAAAAGGGGGCTGTGCCTGTATCCCCGAGCTGCATTTAATACTGTAATAGGAACCATAAATAAACAGGCTACCATTATTTGTGTCAGGTGGGTGTGTACATACACACGCATGCACGCACGCACACACACACACGCACACACACGCACACACACACACACACACACACGCACACACACACACGCACACGCACACGCACACACGCACACGCACACACACAGAGAGGAAGGCCAACACAAGTGCAGGCTGATAAGCAGAAGTGTATACAAACAAATCAGAAGTCAACACACACCTGCACAGTGTGTGAAAACAAAGAAACATACACAAACATGCGCACACAAACACACACATGGTAGGCAGTGAGGTATAGCCATCGGGAGCAGGTAGGCGAATCATGAATAGGAACAAAGCATGCACCACACACACACACGCATGCACACACGCACACACACACACACACACACACACACACACACACACACACTTCAGAGATTAAATGCAAACAAGTATCTGCGTGATGCATGCTAATAATGCAAGTAAATAAACATGTAATCACTGTAAATATCAATTTTAGAGTTGGACAAATCATTGGACAAATCATGCATGCAAATTGCATAATTCATGCGATGTAAATGTTGTTTATTACCGTATGCTGTGTTCATGCGTTTGGATGGTGTTTCCATAATGACCATGGAGGCCAGAGAGTGTAGTGGTTGAGACCTGGGCTGCTGAAACTCCCACACCTGTACTAATTCATTCATGTCTGATAGAGATGTCATGTCAGAGGTGAAAAATCGGTTAAATATTATTAACAGTTTGGTTATAAAATATCTAAAGCGAAATGTACCAAAACTGACATCCTTAGTCTGATATTACCATTAAGTAGGGATGGGACACGAACCGGTTTCACTGTCTATCTTGGTTTAAAAAAAACCCCACCAATTTCTATTAATGCCGTCCCTCTAAAGCAAGTAAGGGCTCCTCTGAAAAAAACCATCACATATTCAGAATCAGGGTGAGGAGGAGAATTACCTTGAACTTTTTAGCAAGTAGTGCTCCCAACAATATAAACTCATCTGGGGGAGGGATGTGCGTTAGCCTTGAACTGTGAGCTAGGTCGCCAACATGAACGAAACAAGCGGAAGTGGGTGCAGCAAACGAAAGAGAAAACGAGAAGAAGAAGAAGAAGAAGAGGAGAGGGAGGCGTTACTATGAAGGAGTGTGTCATCAATTGACACATTTTTCGCTTCACAAAACCAGGATGAACACGCTGTTGAACATTAATGTTGTTCAGCAAGACGAGACAGCAGCCCGAGCCGAGGAGTAGAGCAGGAGAGACACAGCCAGGGAAGAGTCAGCAGCAGGTGGGTTAAATTAAACATATTATCGTAATAAAAAAGCAAAAAAGCTCTGGCTGCTTTATTTTCCATTTAATATCAGATATAGTAAGGCTTTTAGTCAAGGTATAATGGTTACTTTCAATGCTTTCTTTTCATTTTCCAATGAGGTACAGTGCTGTCCACATTGAATCTGAACTATATGAGTGATATATAGAACACAGCCCGGTCAACAAAACAAGTTGGCTAGGGGCCCATCAAACATGTGTGCCCAGTGGGGGGTCTGTGACTTGATGATCCGGGGGCCTGTACACACACTACACACAACAACGCACAACACACGGCAGGTTATTAGGTACATGTACTTTACCTTCCTGTGTCTACCGGAGCCCAGCCGCTCTCAGGGCTGCGTGGCGAGATAAGGGCAGCGCTTCTAAAAATAACCCCCTCCCTCCTCCCGACACGTCATTCCAGGTGCTTTGTCCCGTTTTCGGTTTGTGCGTCGATACATTTTTCAGATAAAGGGGGACGGGAGCGCTGTAATACGCCGTCGCCGTCGCCGTCGCCGGGCCATCGCATCTCATCCGTCTCATCCATCTCTCTTGCCTTCATTCTTTCTCTTCTTGCTTTATTTCTGTCGATACGATGTAAGATAGACGGCCTGTAGTCATCGTCATCCAAATCAAATTCTAGGTCAGAATTGGACGATGATCGCTCTCATGTCGTGAAATACCAAGTAAATGCGTAATTATGCAGCTAGCTCCGCAGAGGACGTTAAAAGGATCTGAATAAATTGTAAACTGCATTTCATTTGGGCTGAAACCCAAATTAAATGTGATAAAGTAGAATTTATTCAGATGCTTTTTGGGGGGTTTCCGTAATTCTCGTTTTGAATTCTCTGTGTGATTGTAGTTGAAACTTCCCATGCTGGCAGTACGGAGAATGCACACACAAAGAAAGAACTGCAGAACCCCGACCAGCCGACCACATCCATATAAACACACAATCAAATCCAATTTAGGCTCCATGTCCGTCTCAAGACTTTCCGAAGTGGGTATAAACGTCGACTATCTGACTATATCCTCTTTCGGGTGAAACCAGGCCAAAAAAGCAGCACACATCAAGGAATTATTGAAGTGGCTTGAGCTAAGCCTGTGCAGCAGCCAGTGAGCCAAGCCAAGCCTGAGCCTGCAGACAGACAGACAGCCTGCAGATAGACAGACAGCCTGCAGATAGACAGACAACCTGCAGACTGACGGACAGAAAAGAAAACAGATGCAGCAAAAGGTAGAAGTCATGTTGCATATCATATTGAAAAGCAATTGGTGCAGTGCAGGTGTGTGTGTGTGTGTGAGTGTGAGTGTGAGTGTGTGTGTGTGTGTGTGTGTGCTTGTGTGTTTGTCTGTGTAATGTGTGAGCAGTTGTCTGTGTATTTGCACAATAAGGAGATGATTCATTTAGAGAGAGAGAGAGAGAGAGAGAGAGAGAGAGAGAGAGAGAGAGAGAGAGAGAGAGAGAGAGAGAGAGAGAGAACCACACACACACAGACTGTATGTGTGTAGTACACACATTGTCATGCATAGATTGTCTCTTGCCTCAGCTCTGTAGCTCTGTGACCTGGCCAGTGTGTCCCTCAGTGTGAGCCCAGACAGGCCAGTGAGGTTAGGCTGGGTAATGGGCTGCAGTCCAGGGCCCAGGTGGTGGTGGTGGTGGAGGAGGAGGGTTGTCAGTAGCCAGGGACTGACTGGCTGACTGGCTGGCTGGTTGGGGATAATCAGGAGCTTCCACAGAGCCACCATGCGGGTGGTAAATCTCAACCTCAGGTGGTTGATCAAAGCTGCTGCATTTGGGACTCTGAGTAAACGAGAGGGGTCGAGGGATGGGGTCTCTCAGCGGCTTCCATGCTGCTGTCCATCAGACCGCCGCAGAACCTAATCCAGTAGATTGATGGTGAAGGAGGAAGCCCTCTGTCTAGTCTAGTCTCGCCCTCGCCCTCCCCATCACCCCTTGTCTCCTGCAATCTGTCTCAGCGCCTTTTTCCTCTCCCTCGTCATCGTCCAATCATCATCATCATCATCATCATCATCATCCTCCCCTGTTTTGAGGAACATGGACTGAGAGTGTGATTTGTATACGTTCACGTCATGATGGGACCCATACTACGATAGCCGGGCTAACAGGAGCAGAAATTGTTGTTTCTTTGAAAGGTGCTGTCGTCTATTATTTGAGTGTAATTTGTTGGACTGGCCAATAATTCAGTATTATTATCGTTTATCGTCTTTGAATGGTATTGCATCGCCATGAAGTGAAGATATTGCCTTATCGTGACACCTAGTTCACAATTAGAAGATAACATGCCCTAAAAAATGATCAAACTAAAAAGTTAGATACTATCCTTTAAACCTGTCAATCACAGGTGAAATGCAATGGTAGAGGATCGTAGGGAGGGAAGGAGCAGGGAGGGAGGGGATGATTTTTTTTGGTTGTTACATTTCTAAATCTTGCTCTCTTCTGCTCTTTTCTGCTCTCTCTTCACAACTCTCAAGTCTTACGGACAGCAGCATTTATATGCGTGAGCAGACCGACAGAACACAAAAAAGCGACTTATTTAAATATCAATATTTAAATATGCAAATGAATGCCACCGCGGCTTTTCCCAATTCTAGTCCTCGTTAACAAATGATCAACCCAATGAGGGGGAGAAGCAAGAACGAAGTGTGCAGATGAATCTGACTCCATTAGATTCCATTAGTCAGTCACCCTACCAGTAGTGGAGTCCCGGACAATTCACGGAGGCTGGCTCCGCACGAGAGCAAATGCTGTTATTGGATGTAGGTCACGGTCCCGTCTCTGCCTTAATCAGTGGCTATATATATATATATAAATGGCCTCCTCCTTGAGAAAGACATCCAGTCGGCTCACTCGCGGTGAGACTGTATCATTGGCATATCCTTACTTGTTTGAATATGCTGTGGAGAATATGAGAAGGAATGGCAACTCTAGGTGTGGGAGTAGGAGGAAGTGCAGGCTACTCTTTCTCAGGAGAGAGTGGATTACTTCCTGCTGTTGTTGTTGTTGTTATTTATCATATCATTTGTCATGTGGATTTCTCGATGATCAGCATGCAGTCATTTAGAGGCCAAAAATATGCACATACACACATGGACACGTGTGCCTGGATCCATGCAGAGGCATCCTAGACACATGCCTGAGCCCTCCTTGCCACTAGGGGGCCCAGAGTGGTAAAGAACGTCAACGGCCTTCATTACTGTAAATAATGTTTAACATATGTTTAAACTTTGTTTGTAAATATATTTTTAAGTCTTATCTAAAACTTTATTTCAATATATTTTTTATTAATGTGCTCTGTTTTTATACATACACAAGGTTGACACCAATGTGTGGGAAAAAGTATTTCCGATGAGTCCTCCAGAGGTAGAGATCGAACCGATCTGATCCAATATCGGTATCGGGCGCTGATCCTGCTGTATGCCACTCATCAGATATCGTTCTGTCGCCACTGATCCACGTACTGATCCATATTCCATAGTCTGATGTTTTTATGAATTATAAAAGTGTAATCATGCAAATTGATTAATTAATTTATAAGCCCATAGATTAATTCATAATTAACAGTTCTACCAAGATATCCAGTATTCCCATATTGTTTTTGGTTTTTTTGGGCTCCCAGAATCCTATGAGCTAGATGTAATGTTAACTTACAGGCAGAGTTTGCGCTGGACTGTATGAGAAACGCAGCGTTACGGCAACTGAGTGAGCTATGTCTTTAGTTTGGAGATATTTTCGTCTCAAAACACAGAAAAGCAAGACAGCAGCTTGTAATGTGTGTAATGTAATGTAATGTAATGTAATGTAATCGTCACCTTCTTAAAGTAATGGCCTAAGTCACATTTTAAAGTTTTTCAAAAAACTGAAAAAACTGAACCAAATATAGAATATATGATATTTATTAATCATTTCACACAAAAGGTTTATGACAATATATGACTATTGACATACAAATACCGCTGTCTGTCAATTATGTAACATAAGAGGATTAGATTTACGAACATGCCGTTGTGACTTAGGCAATTTTAAACCTGACTTAGGCCAAATTACTTCTGGAGTAAGTGACTTAGGCATAACAGTGCACTTCTTTTATTCCCACTACTGTGACAGACCATGGGGAAGGGTCAGCCACAAACAGTTTAAAATGCTAGCGGAGCACACAGAGACTCAGGAGACAGAGGGCAGTTTGGCCGTGGATGGCCCTTTAATTCAATAAAGCAAACTCAAAAGTTACAACTTAAATCACTCTTAGCTAAATCAAACAAATGGCAGGTAAATCAAATGCTGAGGAGGCGTGTGCCTCTCCTCACTTCTCCCTCCAGCTCTTCTTTGCTGGGTTTTTAATTGTAGCTAACCCATTTCCATTTAAAACAATTTCTCCCCTGAATCTTCGTTCTCAGTCATCTTTATTGATGCCTAATTATGTGGCAAATTGTCGAAGAACTGATGACACTCGACGGGCATGACATGTTTCATGGACTGAAGGTCCTGGAACTTCCTCTCCTTGATTGGCAGAGCGCGTGGAAACATTCTAATCCATGCCATCGGCTCATAATGAGCCGATGCATGGATCAATGGTTTCCCAAGTGCTCTGCCAATCAAGGAGAGGAAGTTCCAGGACCTTCAGTCCATGAAACATGTCATGCCCGGTCGAGTGTCATCAGTTCTCTCGACAATTTTGGCACATAATTAAGCATCAATAAAGATGACTGAGAACGAAGATTCAGGGGAGAATTTTTTTTAAATGGAAATGGGTTAGCTACCAATTAAAACCAGCAAAGGAAGAGGCTGGAGGGAGAAGTGAGGAAGAGGCCACACGCCTCCTCCAGTGTTTGATGTACCTGCCATTTGTTGTTTGATTTAGCTAAGAGTGATTTTAAGTTGTAACTTTTGAGTTTGCTTTAATTGAATTTAAAGGGCCATCCACGGGCCAAACTGCCCTCTTGTCTCCTGAGTCTCTGTGTGCATCCACTAGCATTTTAAACTGTTGTGGCTGACTCCTTCCCCATGGTCTGTCACAGTAGTGGGAATAAAAGGAAGTGCACTGTTTTTGCCTAAGGTCACCTTGATTCCAGAGTAATTTGGCCTAAGTCAAGATTTAAAATGTGCCTAAGTCCACAACGGGCCATGTCGAAATCTAATCCTCTTATGTTACATTAATTGACAGGACACGGCTATTTGGTTATGTCCAATAAGTCCTATACTTATATTGGTCATAACCTTTTTGTGTGAATATGATAAAATATCATATGATTCGTATATTTGGTTCAGTTTTTTGAAAAACTTAAAAATCTGACTTAGGCCATTACTTTATGAAGGTGACGATATGTAGGTCTGGGAGGACTGTCGCTTACATTACATTACATTACATTACATATTACATTACACACATTTACAAAGCTGCTGTCTTGCTTTTCTGTGTTTTGAGACGAAAATTTCTCCAAACTAAAGACATAGCTCACTCAGTTGCCGTAACGCTGCGTTTCTCATACAGTCCAGCGCAAACGTAAGTTAACATTATGTCTAGCTCATAGGATTCTGGGAGCCCAAAAAAACAAAAACAATATGGGAATACTGGATATCTTGGCTAGAACTGTTAATTATAAATTAATCTATGGGCTTATAATTAATTACATCAATTTGCATGATTACACTTTTATAATTCATAAAAACATCAGACTATGGGAATATGGATCAGTACGTGGATCAGTGGCGACAGAACGATATCTGATGAGTGACATACGGCAGGATCAGCGCCCGATAACCGATATTGGATCAGATCGGTTCGATCTCTACCTCTGGAGGACTCATCGGAATACTTTCCCCACACATTGGTGTCCAAACCTTGTGTATGTATAAAAACAGAGCACATTAATAAAAAATATTATTGAAATAAAGTTTTAGATAAGACTTAAAAATATATTTACAAACGTAGTTTAAACATATGTTAAACATTATTTACAGTAATGAAGGCCGTTGACGTTCTTTACCACTCTGGGCCCCCTAGTGGCAAGGAGGGCTCAGGCATGTGTCCAGGATGCCTCTGCATGGATCCAGGCACACGTGTCCATGTGTGTATGTGCATATTTTTGGCCTCTAAATGACTGCATGCTGATCATCGAGAAATACATCTGACAAATGATATGATAAATAACAACAACAACAACAGCAGCAAGAAGTAATCCACTCTCTCCTGAGAAAGAGTAGCCTGCACTTCCTCCTACTCCCACACCTAGAGTTGCCATTCCTTCTCATATTCTCCACAGCATATTCAAACAAGTAAGGATATGCCAATGATACAGTCTCACCGAGAGTGATAGACGTGGCGAGCACAGAAGCGCACCGCGACGAGTGAGCCGACTGGATGTCTTTCTCAAGGAGGAGGCCATTTATATATATATATATAGCCACTGATTAAGGCAGAGACGGGACCGTGACCTACATCCAATAACAGCATTTGCTCTCGTGCGGAGCCAGCCTCCGTGAATTGTCCGGGACTCCACTACTGGTAGGGTGACTGACTAATGGAATCTAATGGAGTCAGATTCATCTGCACACTTCGTTCTTACTTCTCCCCCTCATTGGGTTGATCATTTGTTAACGAGGACCAGAATTGGGAAAAGCCGCGGTGGCATTCATTTGCATATTTAAAATATTGATATTTAAATAAGTCGCTTTTTGTGTTCTGTCGGTCTGCTCACGCATATAAATGCTGCTGTCCGTAAGACTTGAGAGTTGTGAAGAGAGAGCAGAAAAGAGCAGAAGAGAGCAAGATTTAGAAATGTAACAACCAAAAAAAATCATCCCCTCCCTCCCTGCTCCTTCCCTCCCTACGATCCTCTACCATTGCATTTCACCTGTGATTGACAGGTTTAAAGGATAGTATCTAACTTTTTAGTTTGATAATTTTTTAGGGCACGTTATCTTCTAATTGTGAACTAGGTGTCACGATAAGGCAATATCTTCACTTCATGGCGATGCAATACCATTCAAAGACGATAAACGATAATAATACTGAATTATTGGCCAGTCCAACAAATTACACTCAAATAATAGACGACAGCACCTTTCAAAGAAACAACAATTTATCGTAGTATGGGTCCCATCATGACAACGTATACAAATCACACTCTCAGTCCATGTTCCTCAAAACAGGGGAGGATGATGATGATGATGATGATGATGATGATGATGATGATGACGATGACGAGGGAGAGGAAAAAGGCGCTGAGACAGATTGCAGGAGACAGGGGGGTGAGGGGAGACTAGACTAGACAGAGGGCTTCCTCCTTCACCATCAATCTACTGGATTAGGTTCTGCGGCGGTCTGATGGACAGCAGCATGGAAGCCGCTGAGAGACCCCATCCCTCGACCCCTCTCGTTTACTCAGAGTCCCAAATGCAGCAGCTTTGATCAACCACCTGAGGTTGAGATTTACCACCCGCATGGTGGCTCTGTGGAAGCTCCTGATTATCCCCAACCAGCCAGCCAGTCAGCCAGTCAGTCCCTGGCTACTGACAACCCTCCTCCTCCACCACCACCACCACCACCACCACCTGGGCCCTGGACTGCAGCCCATTACCCAGCCTAACCTCACTGGCCTGTCTGGGCTTACACTGAGGGACACACACTGGCCAGGTCACAGAGCTACAGAGCTGAGGCAAGAGACAATCTATGCATGACAATGTGTGTACTACACACATACAGTCTGTGTGTGTGTGTGTGTGTGTGTGTGTGTGTGTGTGTGTGTGTGTGTGTGTGTGTGTGTGTGTGTGTGTGTGTGTGTGTGTGTGTGTGTGTGTGTGTGTGTGTGTGTGTGTGTGTGTGTGCACATGAGCAAGGGCTTATGTGTAGACTCTCTACTATTATGCTTCCATTGTTTTGCTTCACACACACACCACTTCAGAATTACAGTGCGTTTTTTTGACTCCCAGTTAACGGCACCAGACAAAAGAACATTTTTGGAAAATGAATTGAAATTGAGATTTAAAGTGTGCAAAACAAAGGCACAAAATGATGCACCAGTGGTAATTACTGTGGCTAACTCTTGTGTCTCTTCACTGGTGTGGAGTAATGGGCCAGGGGTCCGTGCATCCTCAGCGGACAAGACCCACCAGGCCAAGAGGCAACATCACAATAATGCAATAATGGGGCTGCAATTCTCCCCTCGTGATTATAATGTTAATCTTAATTATACGACTAAAAAGGAACTATAGGTGGCCACTTTCCCTCCCACTAACGGTTGTTCATTTTAGTTATGTTTTAAACTGACTTGTATTGCGTGTTCAATATGTTTCATTTGAATCAATGTGTCTTTAGCTGTGTTAGCATCGACCCAGATATGTGCATTGCATAATCCCAGTCTAGGTACAGGATAAGTATAGAAAAATGACCTTGTAATCTCTGTCATTACACGTACTTAACAGTCTCATTCAGGCAGGCATTCATACAGGGATATGTAGACGTGCAACTGTGAACTAACCTGTTACAGCAACACATATATTGTATTCATACATTTGCAAGGTCAGAATAACCCTGCCATCCATTAGCCGCATTAGCCGTCTACTTTTCCATCCATTCAAATGAAATCGCTTTCTTTGCATAAAGAACAATTCGCTGACGGTACACCATTAATGACGATGTGAGCAATGGCCATTCATTCGGTCGTGATTGTCCAGATAGCCGTACTCGTCCACGTTAGTGTGGAAATGTACTGTACACCATTGACACGGACAATGGACTGTTTCCAGTACCTAATATATTTCAGGGAAAAAGAGGTACTGCACTTAAAACATTTATGTTGGAAATTAAATGATGACTATATCCTTTATGTCGACGGTGAATAGAATCAAATGTGTTAGATACAAACAACATGATAAGTATGATATTATTCTTATTTCATATCCTCCACTCCCCCCCAAAAAACGTAAACTTACATCATTGTTATGGTTCCCCCTTAAACAAAACCCAGACCACTGCGCTTGCTAACTGTCCATCTTTTTTAATCTAGGAGTGGGAAAACTACATTCCTTGGCAAGTTTACGGTCCCGTATGATTCCCCGTAAGGCTTTCTCATTCTTTCAAAGGCTTCCTGAACCCCAAATGGCGAACATGAAAGAATGCACTGAAAAAAGAAGTTTGAAGGAGGTTTGAAGGTGGGTAAATATCGGCCGACTTGTTCACGACCAGGGTGAGCTGCAGTGTGCTTTAGTGGGAATGGGTTGTTCCAGCCAGCATTTTTACACCTTTAAAGAATTTATACTCAAAGCTCAACTCGGGCAGATGGCAGACCGGTCGGCATACAGAGCAGAGAGAAGAAGTGGGAAGAAAGACAAAAATGTAAAAGACAATTGAATGTATTCAAAACCTCGCAGCCTTCCAAAATGAAAAGAAAATAGCAAGTTTAAAAGCACCCTTGGGATGAATAGGCCTACCATCTTGCGGGTATAGCAGAATATTTATTTCACTGGTCAGACTTTTCCTTTCCTGGTTTAATACTCATTTTCATGTTTGCATTTTGCTCATGAGCCAGATAATTAATCAACCGAGAATGCTCTCTGTTCTTTATAATGTTTAGTTATTCAATTCAATTTGACCCCAGCAGAACACACTTAAAGGCCAGTATTGTCTCTGTATGAAATTCAACATTAGCCCCGTGACGATAATTACCTTATCGACTTATCTTGCCATATAGGACATGGCCTGGATCATTTTTGCTGACCTCGATATTGCCCATTGTGTTGACATGCGTGTAAGAATGACTGTCACCAACATTTTGTCCAGTCGTGCTGCTTCTGTCCTCTCGTCTGCTCGTCGTTTGCAGGATTGCTGCGGCAACTTCAAGCGACAGGTTGAAGATAATGTGTTACTCAAGGCTAATAGGTGTTTAAACAGGTGTTTTTTACAGACGACCTGCATAATTCCAGCTAGAAAGTTTGGAAGAATAAGTCCATATGGACTTGCTTTCAATGCCGCACTCCACAACTCCAGTGGGGGAAAATTTTGGCGTTAAGCCAAATGAAGAAGAATGAAGAACCAAGGACGAGAGCCCATTAACGTGAACAAGCTGGTATCTCCACTTTTGTGGCTTTTACCATTGCATTTTAGGTCATGCCACGTTATACATGCACGTTATACCATGCCACGTTGAGTTGCCGTTCCCAGTATCGCGTTCGCCAGATAAGACAGTCGTCTGCAACCGGAAAGTTGCAGGTTCGATCCCCGGGTCCGCCCTAGCTTAATGTCGGTGTCCTGAGCAAGCGCACCTCACCCTACCTGCTCCTGACGTGTTGGTTTGTTACCTTGCATGGTTGGTACTGCGGTGTATGAATGGGTAAATGTGTGGCAAACTGTAAAGTGCTTGGACTAATGCGGCTGTATAAATTGCAAATCCTATTTACCAATTTACACGTACCGGTTTAAAGGTGCCAGGTTGTGCTGAGTGAGCTGTTCAGAAGTGTAGGCCTATCCTGCAAACACTGTGTAACCAGTGCAGCTCCGGTGTGAATGTAATCACATCGACTGTCTAAAATCAGGTTCAACTGACATTCGACATTTTTGTACCATTGATGGAATCTATTGCCAGACATACAAAACGAGTGCATGAGTACTCGTTGAGATTTGGCAGTGTGTTTCGAGTAAAAGTTTTTTAGTATTTCTTTGTAAGTCGCTTGGAAAAAGCGAATAGTACCAACAAGCTTTGCACAGTGCAATAGTAAGGCAGTGCTTGAAGACACTGCTTTTAAACATTAGCTCACAGACAAGCACATCATCAGTTAAAGGTACACCTTCAGTGGTAGCCTGTTGTCGCAGCCACACTGGGCTAAAAATGTGAGTCAATCTAAAGCAGCACACTTTTTATTTTAATTGAGGTTTTATTTATTTTATGTTTAAAGAAATGTTGACCGTTCAATTCCAAGTGTCTGAATATTCTTAAACTTAAAAGTTATTGCTCTCTGAAAGGGTGTAACTTGCATTACTTATGCTATTGTCATTAATGATTATCTTTGGTCTTGAATCGCAAATTATTTCTGGGACAGTAGTACCCCTAATATGGTCCAGACAAAAGTAGTTATCATGATAACGCATCTCTCAAATGCCCTGAATTAAAATGTTAATGTAAATGTATAACGAGCCTAAACACCAAACACAAGAATGAAGACATCACCAGAATGCATCATCAATTCCCTGGTTTTCTAGAAACTCAGCCAGATTGGAAATGACTTCTTTACGAGGGGCTATAATCATACATGGACGTGGCTAAGCCACGTAAGAGCGCGTAGGTTGTCTGGAGCCGCCGGTGACGGTACATGCTTCTTGGCACCGACCGACGCCCTTGCTTACCTCTTATATTACAAAGTGGGCGCAGCTCAAAGCAGTGGCACTTTGTTTTATTCATTTCTCACGGCAATTCACACAAGAGACCCCGCAAGCTCCGACACAGACCGCGGGACAAAGAAGCAATATTACTCACACACACACACAACAGTGCTGTCGCCCCTGCGACACGACGGCCGCTGTGTATAATGTGGCACACGTGTCGGAGTGTAATGTCACATTGGCCAAAGTCGGCAATAACAGGTGGATAGCTCTGTTTACCCAGTGGCTGTCTTTCATTGTTACTTCGAGGAGTTTAGTTTGCTAACCAGAAGGACACACGCAGGGCAGCTATCCCTCCCAACACTCCACACTCCAATGTGTAAAACAAAATCATTGCGGTTTCTCAACAATAAATGCGTTATCTTGCAGAATGACGAAGCCCGACCCCCCTCACCAACAAACGTTGTCCTTATTTGGCTTAGTTTTAAGAGAGGCAAACAAAAGGAGTTTGTCGCGGTACGTAAAGGCAATTCCAGCATGGACTCATAATAACAGAGCTCAAATAAACGCTGCAGCATGAGCGTATGTTGTTTTCGGAACAGGCAGGTTTACGTGGGTTCCAAAGTTCCTGATTCTGTTCCAATGATGATTTTCAATTAATAAAAAGGCAATAAACAGCCATCGCAGTATTTTTAATCGTCACGGACCTGGTACATAGGCTTTTAGCTATCCACATGTTGCATCGAGACACGGGGGGGAAAGATGACCAAGAAAGAAGCAGGAGAGAGAAAGAGCCGACTGAAATAAAAAGTTATCGCAAATTGAGTGGAAGAGAGAGAGAGAGAGAGAGAGAGAGAGAGAGAGGAGAGAGAGAAGAAAGAAGACAGACAGACAGACAGACAGACAGACCAGGACAGAGAGCAGAGATTCAACGACTCAAGAACTTTAATGGTCACATACACCATACATGGATATGCAGTGAAATGAAAGAGCGATGCCCAGCAGAATTGTGCAACAGAACAAATACAATAACAAAGAATCAACTATAATTATAATTCCACAGGCTCACTTCTCTCTCTGAGGCGAGCATCAGAGCAAGAGAAGAAAAAGGGAGAGAAGACAGACAGAGAGCACCGAGAGAGAGGAGAGAGGAAAGAGACAGCACAGACGAGAGAGAGAGAGAGACGACGAGAGAGAGACCAGAGAGAAAGAGACAGACAGAGACAGACGAGAGAGAGGAGAGAGACGGAGAGAAGAGAGTGTGTGTGTTGCGCATTTGTGCGTGGTGTGCGTGTTTTTTTTCACATGTTGGTGGGGGGGGGGGAGGGGGGGGGGGGTATTTGTAACATCGACTCCCCTAATGTGGTCATGGTCACGATGGTGTACCAGACAGGAGGCGGGGATGCTCTGTTGAACTTTGGAGAGGACGAGCCCTTCTCGGTAAGCTAGAACATTGACGGTGGCGAAGATGATGAATGGCATGGTGAGCGAGAAGAGCAGGGAAGCCCACGCTCCGAGGCGCAGCTCTTGAGCGTGTAGCCCAGGATCGCAGGCGGCCATGCCGAGTGGCAGGGAGAACTTTGAAGATCGGAAGACGCGAAGACCCTGGAGAGTGACGAAGGCGCCGCTCACGTTCCTCGTTGTCCGTCATCACCAGGCCGATGTAAGTAAGGGCAGGATGGCCACCGACGTGATTGATGCTCATCACCGAGCGCATGGAAGGCGGTAGCGGCACGTGGGGGGGGCGGGGGGCGGCGGCACAGTACGCATCAAGTACTCCAACGGTTGAAGATTCATGACGCTACGCGCGTTGTTCCATGCAGAATAACACCGTGTAGCGCACGCCGCACGGCATGTCTTCTGGCTGGCGGTGGCGCCGCAACGGCCCGTCCTCCACCACGTTGGGTGATGACAGAGATGGCGATAAGAAGCTGTGACGTAAGTAGAAGACCAGCGCATCGGTGGCAGGTGTGCGGGTTCTCAGAAAGGCCCGCCACAATGCGTCTTCGCGGCAACGTCCATGTATGGGCAGCTTAGGTCCTTGTTCTCCTCCTGGTCCGTCCTCGGGACGCTCTGCGTTCTCCCGCTTGCGGTTCCTTGTAACTCTTCGTAGCAGCAGTCGCTGATGATCTCGGGGATTTGATGCCGAAGAGGCCAGCTCTCTGTCGTATGGCCGAGATTGCACCTCGTAGCGCGGGGTAGTTGCAGCTCCCCGGTGCGTAGAAGTTCAGGATGCTCAGGAAGTGCAGTCGGGATCTGCGGTCGAAGAAGTACTCCTTGATCTCCTCGTATGTAAGAAGAACTCCTTCTCCGAGCTGCCAGCAGGGTGTCGGGTAGCGGTCAGCGTGGTCCTCCAGGTCTGAAATGCGCCGGCGCTCACGTTGAGGAAATGAGCTCGTCCGTGTTCTTGCTGTTGTCCCTCGGGCGGCCACCGCATGGGCAGTTGGCGACGGGCAATCCAGCCATATGGACGCGCGCCCTGGCGAAGGGAAGCCACGCTGGGCCACGCCGGACCATGGCGGACGAGACCTCCGGCAGGAGGTCTTCCCAGCTCCTCACACGCCTCGCTCTTTCAAATCCACTTTCATCATAAACAAGATGGAGATTTTCAAGAGGAATATGTAAACGTAGCCTGGAGAACTGAACAACACGTTGAGCTAAAGGGTATAACGGAACCAGGAAATAGCTACTGTACACTCTTGGGCTTTTATCTCCTTCCCAATTTCTACTTGTTCTTTTTTCACATGCTGTCTGAATAAAGGGAAGACCCGTTTCATCTACAATTCATGTCGGCTCTGAGGCGAACAGCTGATATCGGCCACGAGTGCAAGGCGACGTGAGATATTAAAAGAAAAGGCAAGCAATGGCAAAGACTACAAGACATGTGTTTTATTTGAAACTTAATGACCTTGCCAGGTTCTTAAAAAAAATATAAAAAAAAGTATCACTGTGGAAGGAGTCGCTCCCAAAGACAAAAGGAGCAATTGTTCTCGTGCGAACCGATATCGCATGATGCGGTCTGCCCTCTGCTTATTATTCAAGTACTTCGTATATCGTCATCAACGACAATAAATATAGGCTGCACGCTTGTTCTAGAGTATGTGTGTTGTGTGCGTGCGTGGTGTGGGCCCCCCCCGTGTTTTTTTTGGGGGTGGGGTGGGGTGTGTATGGCGTGTGTGTGTGTGTGTCATCTATCCTTCACAGTGGCGGCGTTATTTGCCCGCAAGCGCTAAGTAGTACACGCCGACGCCAATGCGCAACCTGTTGAACAGTAAAAAAAAAAAAAAAGGGCGTCGTGTCGAGAACTCGCAACATCTCAACCCCGCCGTCCGCACGACGCACAACGTGACGTTAGTTTGCCGTCTAGCGATAATAATAATAATAATAATACTAATAATAATTAATATACTAACATTTATAAATGTAAATTCACCTACTTCCTTCCTTATCCGCTGTCACGCTAAATAGGCAACCACTTCAAATTTCGAGTTGCAGTTAAATAAAACCATCACCGATCGCGTGTCCTGGCTCTCAAGGAAGACAGAGGGGCAGCGTGTGTGGTGTCCACGGCGGGTGTGCGTCCACAGTCCAGGAGCGCCTGTCCCCGGGAGACACCATCTGGACTGATGAACAAATGATAATATAAATTATGCCACCGTCGTAGTATCGCCGTACGTACGTTGGTTGGGTTGGTTGGTTGGTTGGTCCTCGAAAGGGTTTGGGTGCGAAAATTAAAATACAGCTTGAGATCAACCTAATCAAGACGTCCGCCTTCTGTTTCTTCTACCAAAAAAAAATGTGAATCAGGATCGCAGAGAGACAATTAGACTGGAGGAGCAGGCGCAGCAGCAGCAGCAGCAGCCCGGCGCTCCTTCTCACCCACAAAGTAGTAACTGGCGTTCCTTCTGTGTCAGCCCGTCTCGGTTATGGCCGCCGACAGCACCCGCACCCTCCACCCCACCCAGCACCCACCACCACCGACCAACCAGCAGCAGCAGCAGCAGCGGCCTTCTGCTTTCTCCATCACAAAGGTTATGATCGCTTTCCTGTCAGCTCTTTTGAACGCTGGTCTGCTTTGTACACAACCACATGGATTTACTCGCTGGACTTTAAATGAGCACTATGGGCTTCGTAAGGAAACCAGCAATTAGAAAAGTCCGCTTTTCAATATTTCCAATTTCCAATTTTTTTTACAAGGAAATCTATATAAAGCCTATTGTAAGATCAAATCAAAAACAGGCCTACGAGGTCTACTCATTTAATAATAATAATAATAAATAAATTAGAATAATAATTGAACATAATATTAGAATAAATAATTAGAATAATATCTTATTATTGTTATTATATATTATTATTCATTGTTGTTACATTATTATAATAATGGTAAAAAAGAATAACGATGCTAAAATAATTTCACCTTTTATCTAAACAACTACAAATGAGTCGTAATGTGAGTCAAC
>PIJE02002052.1:28747-68258 GCA_002895965.2 Coryphaenoides rupestris | reverse complement strand
TGTAGCTAACCCATTTCCATTTAAAACAATTTCTCGCCTGAATCTTCATTCTCAGTCATCTTTATTGATGCCTAATTATGTGGCACACTCGATGGGCATGACATGTTTCATGGACTGAAGGTCCTGGAACTTCCTCTCCTTGATTGGCAGAGCGCGTGGAAACATTCTAATCCATGCCATCGGCTCATTTGGCACCTGTAACCTCTGTGGCAGTGCTTCCCACGCAGAGTTCTCCGAGAAGGATAGCTTGTAATGGACCTTGCCATCACTGCTAAACTGAAGAGCCCGCAAATCATGTACAGTTTTTTTGCCTGGTCTGATGCTCAAGAAGTAAGAGCCATTCAATTTCAGGAATTCATCATGTTTGACCACCTTCACATGGTAGGGTCTGATTCTTGCAGTCTGGAGTATGATCATGTAGTCTCTCGGGGTGATGATATCCGTTATCATTTTGCATTCAATGGTACTATGCATGCTGTCACACTCCATTTGTGTGTGACCTGCAACAAGGTACTTCTGTGTTATTAGTACCCCATATTTCCTGGCAAGCTCGGAAAATGCATTCGCCACATTTGCATTGCGGTTCTGATAACCGCAACCATCGCTCCACACTACTATCTCCTTGATTTCTGGATGGTCTTTGATCACACCTTTAAAATGGCGATATTGAAGGTGTGCAAATACCTCGCTACTGAGGTCGCCCTCCGACTCTTCCCAAATATAGCAGTACCCTTCCTTTGATTTCAAGTCGAAGAGGGTAAAGTTATGGACCTGCAGTTTCGTTTTGTAATACAGGCAGCTGGCTTGGGTTTTTGGACACAGCAGCACGGCTTGCGGACTTCTAATTTTTTCGCAGAAACCTTGTCGCGGGATTTCTCTTGCCTCGCTTCATCTTTTCCATCCTCATACTGTTTGTGTGTGTGTGTGTGTGTGTGTGTGTGTGTGTGTGTGTGTGTGTGTGTGTGTGTGTGTGTGTGTGTGTGTGCACATGAGCAAGGGCTTATGCGTAGACTCTCTACTATTATGCTTCCATTGTTTTGCTTCACACACACACCACTTCAGAATTACAGTGCGTTTTTTTGACTCCCAGTTAACGGCACCAGACAAAAGAACATTTTTGGAAAATGAATTGAAATTGAGATTTAAAGTGTGCAAAACAAAGGCACAAAATGATGCACCGGTGGTAATTACTGTGGCTAACTCTTGTGTCTCTTCACTGGTGTGGAGTAATGGGCCAGGGGTCCGTGCATCCTCAGCGGACAAGACCCACCAGGCCAAGAGGCAACATCACAATAATGCAATAATGGGGCTGCAATTTTCCCCTCGTGATTATAATGTTAATCTTAATTATACGACTAAAAAGGAACTATAGGTGGCCACTTTCCCTCCGACTAACGGTTGTTCATTTTAGTTATGTTTTAAACTGACTTGTATTGCGTGTTCAATATGTTACATTTGAATCAATGTGTCTTTAGCTGTGTTAGCATCGACCCAGATATGTGCATTGCATAATCCCAGTCTAGGTACAGGATAAGTATAGAAAAATGACCTTGTAATCTCTGTCATTACACGTACTTAACAGTCTCATTCAGGCAGGCATTCATACAGGGATATGTAGACGTGCAACCTGTGAACTAACCTGTTACAGCACACATATTGTATTCATACATCTGCAAGGTCAGATAACCCTGCCATCCATTAGCCGCATTAGCCGTCTACTTTCCCATCCATTCAAATGAAATCGCTTTCTTTGCATAAAGAACCAATTCGCTGACGGTACACCATAATGACGATGTGAGCAATGGCCATTCATTCGGTCGTGATTGTCCAGATAGCCGTACTCGTCCACGGTTAGTGTGGAAATGTACTGTACACCATTGACACTGGACAATGGACTGTTCTCCAGTACCTAATATATTTCAGGGAAAAAGAGGTACTGCACTTAAAACATTTATGTTGGAAATTAAATGATGACTATATCCTTTATGTCGACGGTGCAATAGAATCAAATGTGTTAGATACAAACAACATGATAAGTATGATATTATTCTTATTTCATATCCTCCACTCCCCCCCAAAAAAACATAAACTACATCATTGTTATGGTTCCCCTCTAACAAAACCCAGACCACTGCGCTTGCTAACTGTCCATCTTTTTAATCTAGGAGTGGGAAAACTACATTCCTTGGCAAGTTTACGGTCCCGTATGATTCCCCGTAAGGCTTTCTCATTCTTTCAAAGGCTTCCTGAACCCCAAAAATGGCGAACATGAAAGAATGCACTGAAAAAAGAAAGTTGAAGGAGGTTGAAGGTGGGTAAATATCGGCCGACTTGTTCACGACCAGGGTGAGCTGCAGTGTGCTTTAGTGGGAATGGGTTGTTCCAGCCCAGCATTTTTACACCTTTAAAGAATTTATACTCAAAGCTCAACTCGGGCAGATGGAGACCGGTCGGCATACAGAGCAGAGAGAAGAAGTGGGGAAGAAAGACAAAAATGTAAAAGACAATATGAATGTATTCAAAACCTAGCAGCCTTCCAAAAATGAAAAGAAAATAGCAGTTTAAAAGCACCTTGGGATGAATAGGCCTACCATCTTGCGGGTATAGCAGAATATTTATTTTCACTGGTCAGACTTTTCCTTTCCTGGTTTAATACTCATTTTCATGTTTGCATTTTGCTCATGAGCCAGATAATTAATCAACCGAGAATGCTCTCTGTTCTTTATAATGTTTAGTTATTCAATTCAATTTGACTCCAGCAGAACACACCTTAAAGGCCAGTATTGTCTACTGTATGAAATCAACATTAGCCCCGTGACGATAATTACCTTATCGACTTATCTTGCCATATATGGACATGGCCTGGATCATTTTTGCTGACCTCGATATTGCCCATTGTGTTGACATGCGTGTAAGAATGACTGTCACCAACATTTTGGCCAGTCGTGCTGCTTCTGTCCTCTCGTCTGCTCGTCGTTTGCAGGATTTGCTGCGGCAACTTCAAGCGACAGGTGAAGATAATGTGTTACTCAAGGCTAATAGGTGTTTTAACAGGTGTTTTTACAGACGGCCCGCATAATTCCAGCTAGAAAGTTTGGAAGAATAAAGTCCATATGGACTTGCTTTCAATGCCGCACTCCACAACTCCAGTGTGGGAACATTTTGGCGTTAAGCCAAATGAAGAAGAATGAAGAACCAAGGACGAGAGCCCATTAACGTGAACAAGCTGGTATCTCCACTTTTGTGGCTTTTCCATTAGCATTTTAGGTCATGCCACGTTATACCATGCCACGTTATACCATGCCACGTTGAGTTGCGTTCCCAGTATCGCGTTCCCAGATAAGAGCAGTCGTCTGGCAACCGGAAAGTTGCAGGTTCGATCCCCGGGCTCCGCCTAGCTAAGTGTCGAGGTGTCCCTGAGCAAGACGCCTAACCCTAACTGCTCCTGACGTGTTGGCTGTTACCTTGCATGGTTGGCACTGCCATCGGTGTATGAATGGGTAAATGTGTGGCAACTGTAAAGTGCTTTGGATAAATGCGCTGTATAAATGCAATCTATTTACCGTTTAAAGGTGCCAGGTTGTGCTGAGTGAGCTGTTCAGAAGTGTAGGCCTATCCTGCTAAAAACTGTGTAAAACAGTGCAGCTCCGGTGTGAATGTAATCCACATAGACTGTCTAAAATACAGGTTCAACTGACATTCGACATGTTGTACATTGATGGAATCTATTGCAGACATGCAAAACGAGTGCAAGAGTACTCGTTGAGATTTGGACATGTGTGTTTCGAGTAAAGTTTTTTAGTATTTCTTTGTAAGTCGCTTTGGATAAAAGCGAATAGTACCAACAAGCTTTGCACAGTGCAATAGTAGGCAGTGCTATAGAGGACACTGCTTTTCAACATTAGACTCAAGACAAGCACATCATCAGTTAAAGGTACACCTTCAAGTGGGTAGCCCTGTTGTCGCAGCCACACTGGGCTAAATGTGAGTCAAGCTAAGCCAGCACACTTTTTATTTTATTGAGGTTTTATTTATTTATGATATTAGAAGAAAATGTTGACGTTCCAATTCCAGTGTCTAAATATTCTTAAGACTTAAAAGTGAATTGCTCTCTGAAAGGGTGTACTTGCATTATTATGCTATTGTATAATGATTATATCAGTGGTACAAAATGGTCTCGAACATCGCAATTATTTCTGGGACAGTAGTACCCTATATGGTCCAACAAAAGTAGTTATCGTGTCAAAGCGTCTGCCAAATGCCCTGAATGTAAATGTTAATGTAAATGTGAATAACGAGCCTAAACACCATACAAAGAATGAAGACATCACCAGATGCATCATCATTCCCTGGTTTTCTAGAACTCAGCCAGATTGGAAATCACTTATTTTACGAGGGGCTATAATCACTGACATTGGTGACGTGGTCTCAAGAACGTAAGAGCAGCGAGGGTTTCTGGAGCCCCCGGTGACGGTACATGCTCTGGCACCGACGACGCCTTGCTTACATCTTATATTACAAAGTGGGCGCAGCTCAAAGCAATGCACTTTGTTTATTCCATTTCTCAAGGCAATTCACACAAGAGACCCCCCAAGCTCCGACACAGACCGCGGGACAAAGAAGCAATATTTACTCACACACACACACACGCTGTCGTCCCTGCGACACGACGGACCGGCTGTATAATGTGGCAACGTGTCGGGTGTAATGCCACATTGGCCAAAAGTCGCAATAACACGGTGAAGCTCTGTTTACCAAGTGGCTGTCTTCATGTACTTCGAGGAGGTTCTAGTTTGCCCTCAACAGAAAAGGAACAGCACAGCACAGGCAGCTATCCCTCCACACTCCACACTCCAATGTGTACAAACAAATCATGCGATTTCTCAACAATTAGATGCGTTATCTTGCAGATGAGCGAAGCCCGACCCCCCTCACCAACAAACGTGTCCTTATTTGGCTAGTTTTAAGAGAGGCAAACAAAAGAGTTTGTCGCGGTACGTAAAGGCAATCCAGCATGACTCATAATAACAGAGCTCAAATACGCTGCAGCATGGAGCGTATGTTGTTTCGGGAACAGGCAGGGTTTACGTGGGTTCAAAGTCCTGATTCTGTTCCCAATGATGATTTCAATTCATATAAAAACAATACAGCCATCGCAGTATTTTATAATCGTCACGGACCTGGTACATGAGGCTTTTAGCTATCCAACATGTTGCATCGAGACACGGGGGGGAAAGAGACCGAAAGAAGCAGGAGAGAGAAAGAGCCAGCGATGAAATAAAAAAGTTCATCGCAAATTGAGTGGAAGAGAGAGAGAGAGAGAGAGAGAGAGAGAGAGAGAGAGAGAAGAAGACAGACAGACAGACAGACAGACAGACAGACAGACAGACAGACAGACAGACAGACAGAGAGCAAGAGATTCAAGACTCAAGAACTTTCATGGTCACATACACATACATGGATATGCAGTGAAATGAAAGAGGCGATGCCCAGCAGAATGTGCAACAGAACAAATACAAATAACCAAAGAATCAAATATAATTATAATTCCACAGCGCTCACTCTCTCTCTGAGCGAGCATCAGAGCGAGAGAAAAAGGGAGAGACAGACAGACAGAGAGACACAGAGAGAGAGAGAGAAAGAGACAGACAGACAGAGAGAGAGAGAGACAGAGAGAGAGAGAGAGAAAGAGACAGACAGAGAGAGAGAGAGAGAGAGAGACGGAGAGAGAGAGTGTGTGTGTGCGCTTTTGTGCGTGTGGTGTGCGTGTGTTTTTTTCACATGTTGGTGGGGGGGGGGGGGGTATTGTACATCGACTCACCCTAATGTGGTCATGGTCACGATGGTGTACCAGAAGGAGGCGGGGATGCTTGTGAACTTGGAGGAGGACGAGCCCTTCTCGGCGTAGAACATGACGGTGGCGAAGATGATGATGGCCATGGTGAGCGAGAAGAGCAGGAAGCCCAGCTCCGAGGCGCAGCTCTTGAGCGTGTAGCCCAGGATGCGCAGGCCGGCCGAGTGGCGGGAGAACTTGAAGATGCGGAAGACGCGGAACACCCTGAGAGTGACGAAGGCGCCGCTCACGTCCTCGTTGTCCGTCATCACCAGGCCGATGTAGTAGGGCAGGATGGCCACCACGTCGATGATGCTCATCACCGAGCGCATGAAGCGGTAGCGGCTGGGCGCGGCGAACAGACGCATCAGGTACTCCACGGTGAAGATCATGACGCACGCCGTGTCCATGCAGAAGAAGGCCACCGTGTAGCGCACGCCGCACGGCATGTCCTTCTGGCTGGCGGTGGCGCCGCACGGCACCGTCTCCACCACGTTGGTGATGACCGAGATGGCGATGAAGAAGCCTGTGACGTAGTAGAAGACCAGCGCCATGGTGGAGGTGTGCGGGTTCTCAAAGGCCCGCCACATGGTCTCGCGGCACGTCATGTTGGGCAGCTTGAGGTCCTTGTTCTCCTCCTGGTCGTCCTGGAGACGCTCTGCGTTCTCCCGCTTGCGGTCCTTGTACTCTTCGTAGCAGCAGTCGCTGATGATCTCGGGGATGATGCCGAAGAAGGCCAGCTCCTCGTCGTAGGCCGAGATGCACTCGTAGCGCGGGTAGTGCAGCTTCCCGGTGCGGTAGAAGTTCAGGATGCTCAGGAAGGCGTCGGGATCGCGGTCGAAGAAGTACTCCTTGATCTCCTCGTTGTAGAAGAACTCCTTCTCCGAGCTGCCCAGCAGGGTGTCCGGGTAGCGGTCCAGCGTGGTCCTCCAGGTCTGAAATCGCCGGCCGCTCACGTTGAGGATAATGAGCTCGTCCTGTCTCTTGCTGTTGTCCCTCGGGGCCACCGGCATGGGGCAGTTGGCGACGGGCATCCAGCCAATGGACGCCGCCCTGGCGAAGGGAAGCCACGCGGCCACGCCGGACGCCATGGCGGACGAGACTCCGGCAGGAGGTCTTCCGCTCCTTCACACGCCTCGCTCTTTCAAATCCACTTTCATCTAAACAAATGGAGATTTTCAAAGAGGGAATATGTGAACGTAGCCTGGAGAACGAACAAAACGGAGCTAAAGGGATTAACGACCAGGAACTAGGCTACTGTACACTCTGGGCTTTTATCTCCTTCCCAATTTATACTGTCACTTTTTTTGCTGTCGAATAAAGGAGACGTTTCATTACAATGTCATTCGGCTCTGAGGGAACAGCTGATTTATGGCCACGAGTGCAAGGCGACGTGAGATATTAAAAGAAAAAGCAAGCAATGGCAAGACTACAAGACATGTGTTTATTTGAACTTAATGACTGCCAGGTTCTTAAAAAAAATAATTAAAAAAGTGTCACTGGAGAAGGAGTCAAAGATAAAAGGAAGAATTGTTCTCTGCGACCGTATGCATGTGGGCTGAGATGCGGTCTGCATCTGCTTATTATTCAAGTCACTTCGTATATCGTCAATGACAATAATATAGGCTGCAGCTGTATAGAGTATGTGTGTGTGTGCGTGTGTGTGTGCGTGCATGCGTGTGTGTGTGCTTGTGTGTGTGTGTGTCATCTATCCTTCACAGTGGGCGGCGTTATTTGCCCGCAGAGCGCTAGTAGTACAACCCGCCGCCAATCGCAACCTGTTGAACAGTAAAAAAAAAAAAAGCGTCGTGTCGGAGAATCCAACATCTCAACTCCCGCCGTCCGCAGCGACGCACGGTGACGTTAGTTTGCGTCTAGCGATAATAATAATAATAATAATAATAATAATAATAATAATAACAATAACATTTATAAATTGTAAATCACCTACTTCCTTCCTTACTCCGGCTGTCACGCTAAATAGGAACCACTTCAATCTCGAGTTTAAATGCAGTTAAAATAAAAACACTCACCGATCGCGTGTCCTGGCTCTCAAGGAGACAGAGGGGCAGCGTGTGTGTGTCCACGGCGGGTGTGCGTCCACAGTCCAGGAGCGCCTGTCCCCGGGAGACACATCTGGACTGATGAACAAATGATATATAATATAATCCACCGTCCGTAGTATCGCCGTACGTACGTTGGTTGGTTGGTTGGTTGGTTGGTCCCGAAAGGTTTGGTGCGAAATTAAAATACAGATGAGATCAACCTAATCAGACGTCCGCCTTCTTCTTCTACCAAAAAAAAATGTGAATCAGGATCGCAGAGAGACAATTAGACTGGAGCAGCAGCAGCAGCAGCAGCAGCAGCAGCCCGGCGCTCCTTCTCACCCACAAAGTAGTACTGGCGTCTCCTTCTGTGTCAGCCCGTCTCGTTATGCCGCCGACAGCACCCCCACCCTCCACCCTCCACCCAGCACCACCACCACCCAGCACCAGCAGCAGCAGCAGCAGCGCCTCTGCTTCTCCATCACAAAGGTTATGATCGCTTTCCTGTCAGCTCTTTCGAACGCCGTCTGCTTTGTACACAACCACAGGATTTACTCGCTGGACTCTTTAATGAGCACATGGGCTTCGTAGGAACAGCAATTAGAAAGTCAGCTTTTTCAATATTTCAATTTCAATTTTTTACAGGAAATCTATATAAAGCCTATTGTAGATCAAATCAAACAGGCTACGAGGTCTACTCATTTAATAATAATAATAATAATAATAATAAGAATAATAATTATTATTATTGTTATTATTATTATTATTCATTGTTGTTATTATTATAATAATGGTAAAAAGAATAACGATGCTAAAATATTCACCTATCTAAACACTACAAATGAGTCGTAATGTGAGCACACTGAACACCGAATGAGACAATTAATAAGATAATTATTATGGCATTGTTAATGGTCCAGGGTCCTATGTTCAAAATGCAATGTAGCAGGCAGCCTGTATTCTTAATACTACCAAGAGTTACTATTTAGTTTGTTCAAAGTAGCCTTCAGAACTTCAGAACCCTGTGAATGATGTGTACATACAGTAGATAGTATATATATATATATATATATATATATATACATAGCCTCGCAGGGCCACCGCCTCACCTCACCTCACTTGTACTTCAAACTCAGTCAGTATATAGTGGAACTAGTGGCAGTCTACCAGCACCCCCCACCCCCACTGCCGCCCCCCCAGGTCTGCATGATGAAGTCCTCTGAATGGATGGCCTTGTGTGTGGCCCCACAGAGAGAGAGAGAGAGAGAGAGAGAGAGAGAGAGAGAGAGAGAGAGAGAGAGAGAGACTGAAGAAATATGGAGTGGAATAGGGAAACAGGAGCGAGGGGATAAGGGGATGAAAGACACTTGTCTTTAGAAATAAGAGGACTGGGGTTTTCAACATGCACACACCCAAAATGTGTTTTATAATGATACAGTAATATGGCGTAATGATAACAATAGACAAGGTTAATCTGTTAACGAGGTTAATCTGTCATAAAATGGCAGATTAAGCCTCTCTAAATATTACTAATATTACAGATAAAATTAATAATACAGCTCAAAGCTCAATGATTATAAAACATCTATTGTAGTGTGTAACACACCCCAGGTCCTAGTTTTCTGATTGTAATGTAATATTGCACCATGTTATCGTTATTTGCAATTTGTCACTGACTCTCGTGTCTCGAGCGTGCAATCTGCTATTTCCTGCATTACCCAGTACATTTTTTAATCAAATGTATTATAACAATATGAATAAGAGGCTTTATTAGTCATCGTGAACGCTACATTTGGCAGTACGCTGAGATACAATATGCCACACGGGCAATCAGATTTCGACCGTTCCTTCGTGACAAGGCTTGACAAGGGATTAGAGAGCTGGTGACTCGGCCGGGAGAGCTAGCATGGCAACGCTAATGTTAGTCGCATGTGAGATTGGCATTGCTAACTTTAGCTTAACCAGTGGTTTTTCTTTTATCGGGTTTGACAAAGCAAAGTCAAACCCGATAAAAGCAACTTCACATAGTTATAGCCTTACTTTGGTGAACATCCCGGTTGTGCAGCTATCAGCGACTCTAGCAAGTTTATGCTCAAAGAAAAAAGGGATATGCAATGCACCGCCCGCGCAGTTTTGAAACCCTGTCTCCTCAGCAGGTGTGCACCCAATATCTGATGCTACCGCACTTTGGCCCAACTCCGGAGACTGTGAATTTCAGGAGTTGGCACAACTCGCTGCATTTAAAATCGGAATGGAAACGCAAATCAGTCCTCCAATCTTTGACTCGATGCAACCAAAAAAAAAGAGTGAGAATGTATTTGATTAGATTTGTAGAAAAGCAAAAACAGGATGAGGCCACAGTTGGTGGGGTTTTGGAGGCCCCTTAGAGTTTGGCTATTCGGCTATCGATAATCCATGCCCGGCCGTATCTGGGCTTCCCACTGTCAGAACAGACCACATTGGCCGGGTTAACAGTAACTACTGGGTACTTTCTTCTCTGAACCCATGATCCCGTGCCTCGGCAGCTGTGTGGAGATCATCATGGCCAACACCCCCAAGCCCGCAACGGCAAAGTGTCTTTTAAATTAGAAGAGACCTACTCTCCTATTAAGCCCCATGGTGACTGCTGCAATGTCTCCATGGTGACGTAAGATAGCAGTGTAACAACATCGAGTTGCACCCCGGCGGGCACAGTGATCACCAATCACCTAGATGTTTTTAGACCATGGTACGTGTCAAAGTGTTTTAGGCTGTATTATTCATTTAATCCCATGTCTATTACTAATATTAGTTATAGGGTTCCCTTCTTTTATTTTGTGAAAAGACAATTAAGTCTAGTCAGCCTCATTGGTCGCAGAATTCAACTCTTGATTTTAGCTGCGGTGTATAACATTCTTCACGCCAATCTCAAATTCCCCTTCTCTTCCTGACCACACACACCCAAATATCCATTTTCTCTCATGCGCATGACAGTTTTCGCACCTTTGGTCAGATTTCTGCTGCTCGGTTAAACCTCCTGGTGGACAGAATCCCATCGGCAGCGCTACCACGCACACACACAGACACACACACACACACCACACACACACCACACACTACATACGGCACACACACACACTACAACACCAGCACACTCCCTCATAACTAAATGAAGCGTGGAACACGGTCGTTGAAGGAGGGAAATGCTATCCAGGCAGAACAAAAGCAGAGAGCTACTTTGTAACCATCGGTTGACGGATTAACAATTCATTTCAAATTTCGTTTCATTTTAGTAAATGTGATTATTGCGTATTGCAAGCAGTGTTTTTCTTAAATGCTCGAGGAGGTAAGTTAGCAGAGCTCAGACTGAATCAATGCTGATGTATTACTAACTGCACCTCTGGCCATTTGATCATACGACTACATTTGATATTTTATAAACATAGCAAACCGATCACAATGTATTATCGCATTTCCCGTCTTATGAGAATGTTTGAGAAACGCCATAATGTTGTTTCAGGTAAAGGAATCATTTTGCGTCATTCCTTTGCAAATTCAGCCAAGTTAACTTTGATCCCGAATCATTCAAACCTCACATTTGGTATAGCAAACACCATAGACGACCACATTTTGTGATGTATGTGTGCATTCGTATTTCACGCATTTAACGGCGTATAGTGTTGGGCTCCGTCTCCAAAAACAGTTGGTCACATCACTCCAGGAGTACCGGAGACACAAATAGGATTCGCGAAAACGTTATTTCATTTGATTTAAAGTCTGCCTGGCCACTGCCCTATATGCCCCTGGCTGCTGCTGGCATCTACATGGTTCACAGCCAAATGGTCGCCACCACACACCGCTGCTGCTGCTGCTGCTGCTGCTTGTGATTTATGACCAGCACCAGGGTACCTAATGTCGAATGGAGATACAACACTGAGGGCTATATTCTTTACTGCCTTTAACAGCTATGTTATATGAGCGTGGTTCCTGTTTCCGCCTGCCTAGATGCCTTTATTCCCATTTAGACGCGGCCTTGGTGCCCGCAATGCTGCCGCTGTGTAGACGTTTGATCATTTTATGTAATAAGCTGTACGTTTGGTAATGTCGCCGAGCCACCATTAGAGGAAATACTTCTCACTCGGCGCACGCTTCAAAACTCTGTCCTTTGTAAAATATAGGGGGAACACAGAAGTTTGCTGTAATTTTGCTATACAGCTAAACTTTACCAATCTGCTGTTGTTGTTACCTCTCCATCCATCATCCATCCATCTATCTACCCATCATTCATCATCCATCCATTTATCTAGTCAGCCATCGATGCATTCTTCCATCGTCCCGCCTCTGTTTTCTAAAGATTGAATTGTTTTCGTTGATTACTGTGTTGTTGCGATTAACACAGCTTTTTGGCTGCGTCACCGCACTTAATGAAGTCTGGTTGCAGACAGCAAAACAAACCCCACTGGAACAAACTAATATCAAGAATATTAAGATCTCAATCACTGTGAGGTAAGAGTTGTTCTCATTCATCAACATATATCTGTTAGCCCATGTAGAAGATGTAATAATCATTGGGAGTTGGATGATGCCGGCGGCACGTTGAGTGACTCGAAAGCAGATAAAAGAGAGATGATTCCCCATCGTTAAGTGGTCGGTCCATTCAACAAAATATTTTAAAGGCAACAAAAAAAACCAAAACCGATAAGCAACCGCAGTTCGCCCTGATGATTGTTCGCTCACCTGTGTGATTAAGTCTACCTCGCAAAGCACACCTTTTGCCACCCGTCAGCGATCCAGCAGGCAAAAGACAGATGTAGCTGTAGCGATAGAGAGAGAGTTATGAACACCGTGGAGAGAGACTGTGTGTCGCGGGGCCACATGGAGGTCAAGGAGCCGCAGCGAGATGCAGACTGCTCCTGTGAGGTGTCAGAAGATGAGCCGCCGCAGGAGCACCGGGGTAAACACAGCATGTAAAACACAGTGAAAACGACCTGAACACTCAGAGCTGACGAAAACAGGGACCTTCAAGCTCGGTGGCAGAGAATTACATGAAATTACTTTTGTTGGCTGGCACTCACACACACACACACACACACACACACACACCCACACCGTACAAGAGACATCGTGTCGTGTGTTGTATTCAAGAAATCATTTCGCCTCACTCTGAAAAGATTACAGTTGATCCATGAATCCTGCTTATCTTCCGACTCACTGTAACAGACCGGCCCGGTCCGCACATCCAGTCCAACAATGGGGAGAGTCGAGCCCTTGAAGACAAAGGTCGCTGCTTCTTCTATTCTCATTTTGTGAAATTACTAGCTAAAAGTACCGCAGCCATGTTGACGGACCGTTTCATCAATTCAGATACAGTATGTGACATTTAAGACATAAGAAAACATAAGACATAAGAGATTTAACACCCGTCGCTTCGACCCAAGTGCATTCGACAAAGTCACCGCGACGGGTTAAAAATCCATTATCCCCCCTCACTACACCTCGCTAAAACTTGGCCCATTTATCCAACATCTTTGGAACTGGTGGTCGGTGGCAGACAAAGCATCCTTCCCCACAGCAATTTCCAGGAGCTGGGGGACCCTGGGGCGGTGAGAACTGTGAGTGAGTTATAGTTTTTTCGTCACATCTTTCAGCTGCCTCTGGGTTTTCTGCCAGTCAGACTTGCCCTGTAGGGGGGCTCAGGGGAGGGTGACCTGTTCCTGCATGCCCAGGTCACTGGACTCCACCGCTGCCACAGTCTACCCAGTCCAGTGGTTGGTGGTTTTTTTGTGAGTGAAAAGATACAAAAAACCGACGTCGACCGACTTTGGCCAACATTTTAAATGTGGGTGTTGGTGTTGGTTGGGGCTGGGTGCTGCAAGCTCCTTAACACTCGGTAACAACGTCTCAGACACACGTACGCTACGCACTCACGCATACACACATCTCTCACAGGCCTGTTTGTTTTTTTGAAGTGTGCGACAGATATTGCTATCTGTCACACACACACTCATCTCTCTCACACACCTCTCAGGCATACGTACACACACACACACACACACACTTCTCTCTCATCCTGATCTTACTCCTTTCTTTCTGTCATGCGCACACAGGGATGCGCACACACACACACACGCACACACAACACACACACACACACCCATGCCTACGCCCACACACACACACACACACACACACACATATATACAAAACTCATAAACATGTAAAACTTCCACACATAAATTAATGTGTCTTGTCCAAGACAACATGAAACACACTGTCACTATTGTACATTTTTAGATCAAGCGATTTGTAAAACCTTAAATCTTAGGGGTTTTTTTATGCCAAGCTTACACTCCAGGACCCAAGTCTGACAGTTAAAACTACTTCCAGAGTGATTATCCACTCCTAGTCTAATCGGGGGAAAAAATCCTAGTTCCGTCGGCTGGAACGGTCGTCCGATCCGAGGTGGTCTAAGACTTGATTATTTGTTTCCCGAACCAGTTTGCACCTCATCTGTGAGCCCAGGATAATGTCAAACTGTTCATTTGGCCGATGACATTTTGTGGGAAATCTAAAAATCTATTATTTTTCGACTGTCAATACCACATTACCATCAGAAATAAAATCAATCAATAAAAGTGGAACTCAGTGAGGATATAGACAATACACTTTTAGCAGTAAATATACAAGTTGAATTTGTATTTTTGACATTCTGAATTCATATCTGTCTCTAGTTAACTGAGTGGAAGTGAACTTGTGTTTTAGCTGACATACATCTCTGAGACCTAGGCTCCGTTTCCTGATCACATGCTGGATTCTGGAATGAAAATTGTTTGTCACCAAAGGGCCGTTCTGGACACTCAAGGTAGCACTGTTCCTTTCCACCTGTCAGTCTTCACTAGTTTACTAAAACACACCTTTCGGCGGAGTCACAAGGGGCTAAATGTATAAAGCTGTGTATATTTAGGTGTCTGTGTGCACACAAAACAGGAATCATGCGTGCGCAGTCTTTTAGTCAGATTTCTAAAATCCCACATACAGTATGTAGGTACATCTCCACCATCCTGACATTTAGCGCACATGCACAACCTGCCCGCAATTGCCTAGAAATGCCTTCCAACACAACCCCAATTGCCTGGTTTGCATATAAAAAAGGCGAGCATTTCATTTAGTTTTGAGGAGAAATTGCGTCAGCATTTAGAAAGCAATTAAAGAAGAAGTTCAATTATACCAACTGTGAACTTAAAGCTAATGGTTGATCAAATTGAAAAGAGAAAATGAATATCATTTGGAAGCCTAAGCTCTGGCTTTACCAACAGACTTAAACAAGTTGAATGGCAGAAGGTGAAGTAGTGAAGAATGTTAATTCTGAGCCACAGACCCTGGGGGAGATAAACAGAAGAAAGTGTGATTTCCAGCACGAGGCCAAACACATTACTGCACTGATGACTTGTTAATTGGTGAAATCTGAAGCTGTAGGTTATTCTTACTCCCCAAAAATGCAGAGCAATAATTTATGTATATATAAAGATCATGCATTTTTTTGGTTTGTATAAAAATCATTATTATTAATTATAATGCACTATAGTGACATACAGTATTTACTCAAAATTAAGGCTTGTCTCAGTCCACATTTACAAATGCATTGAAGTGTTTTGAGGCAATCATGAATGCGTGATTCTGAATGTATCAACGTATTCTAGGCTTGTGTTCATCTGTGCTCTGCTGAGTGCCGATCGCTGACTGGTTTCCTTCCAGAGGTGCGTCAAGCTGCTGAGACACTGCAGAGGGGAGAGCCTGCAACGATCCGTCCCTGAGCAGCATATGGAACAGGGAGGAGGAGCTTGACGTCAGTGGAAACAGGTAGGCGTTGTGTTGTGTTGTGTTGTGTTGTGTTGTGTTGTGTTGTGTACCGTCTCCAACTTCATCAACGTGTGACATGATTCCCAACAACAAGCTGTCCTCCCAGCAGGAAGTCCTCCACTCCAGAGCCCACTTGCTCTTGCCGTGGGCCCCGAGAGTCTTGTGCCGAGATGTCCAGGTAAGCTCACCTCTATGAAGGATCAATTTGTGTTCAATTCGTTACAGCAGCTGTACTGGTGTGTCCCTTGTGTGTGTGAGTGTGTGTGTGTGCTTATTGTGCACTGGCATTAAGCTCCTCATTCTGTGTGTGTGTGTGTGTGTGTGTGTGTGTGTGTGTGTGTGTGTGTGTGTGTGTGTGTGTGTGTTGTGTACTTTGCAGTACTTCCTCGGGGATGGCAACAATGGAGGATATCTGTGACTTTGTTCAGCAGCTCCGAGACCACCGGCAAGCAGCCAGGTCTGTCTGAATTCTAGTGCCCTTTTCCTTATTTATTCACTCCTGATGAGTGACTGTCATTCATTTGTGTTGCTCCTCGTGACTTTCAGAGGTAGCAGCATCCATTGTAACCCTTTGGGGCAATACTGCTTGTCCATGTAGGCTATATGTGCTTGTTTTTGCCACTGACAGACTCAGATTGTTATTATATAAGTGTCTGACAACATTATGGAAAGGATCCCTACAGAGATACAACTGATTTTCTTTACCTTACACTCGACCAGATGTGTTTATAGTGTATATATTGTACAGTATATTTTGTACTGCTTCTCTGCTGCTACTGCTGTAAAACTTTCAGGCACTGTGGTGTCTGTAGTTATTGCTATTTTATTATTGTAAAGGACTTCTGGATTCTGTATCTGTGAAAAGTGCTGTACACATCAACTTTACTTACTTCTTATTGTGTCTAACCAAGTCTCACTCAATTCACTCAAAGTCTTGTTCTGAAATCTCACGTGTTTTTGCAGGAAGAAAATGGTGGAAACATGAGTTGGAGAGAGGAGTTGTTGAATGAATACATTTGTCATTGGCAAAGTCATTGGCTGAATTTTTAGCAGATTATGACAATGTGTCATTGTGTCAAGATGTCAGAGCGAGACTTGGTAAGACACAATAATACTCATTAAATATGCACACTGCAGTACCAGGTCCAGCCTGCAGGGACAGAGAGAACACACTCAAACTGTAAAAATACCACATGCTGGGGACTTTGCAAAAAACACGATTGAATTGAGATTGAATTGACGATGAATACGATTTGTCACCATTTGGTCGAGGTGTCTCGATACAGAAGGTGTGCTCACAGTCAATGTCCCCAGTAGAATAGCAAAACAAGGACAAACACACACACACACACACACACATATGGCTATGAATGGGAATGAACAGAACCGCAATGACATATGGTGATGTGTTGACAGGGGGATGAATAGCCCTCAGCGAGTCTCTCCTTGTTTAATCCACTTCTAATGGTTGGCATCATTATACGGAGCAGCATCTACATTTTCAGGAGGAAGATACTCAGGAGGGAGGGTGTCTGTTATGGAGGCAATACAACCATATTTGGGAAATAACATCCAAACAATGCAGTTCAATTTGGGATTTGATTTGTCGTGTTGTGCATTTAAACATGCGTGAAAATGAGTGAATGACCAAAACAAACTGAGCGGTCGAGAGAGAGAAAGAGAGAGAGAGAGAGAGAGAGAGAGAGAGAGAGAGAGAGAGAGAGAGAGAGAGAGAGAGAGAGAGAGAGAGAAGAGACAGAGAGAGAGAGAGAGAGAGAGAGGAGAGAGAGAGAAGAGAGAGGGAGAGAGTGAGAGAGAGAGGCAGAGAGAGAGAGAGAGAGAAAGAGAGAAATAAAGGGAGATAGATAGAGGGCAGTGTGGTTATTGATAGACTGTGTCCAATTTAGTTTTGGTTCAGTAACCATAACGATATGGGCAGGAAGATGCGAAGGTCTGAAGCTACGATGGCATTTAGGTGATATTTCCATGGGGCCTTAAATGCTGGATTGAAATGCACACGGTGTGCAGGACTTCAAGTCAAGAACGAGAAAAGAGCTATTTTGATGCTCGGATTTCGTGGGATCAGCACATTTTCTAACAAGCTGTAACAAATAGATTGTTCAGAGATGAATTGAAAGGGATCAATATTTGAAACATTGCAAAGCCAACAACAATTAATAAGATTCATGTGGTGTAAATTGAGACAGGCAAAACAAACAAGCATTCGTTTCCCCTCACAGGAATAAATCACTAAATATCTGCGTGCAGCTCCTCTCTCTCATAGCGATGTTGTGCATGCCTCACATCTCTCCATTACAGCATATTTTCAGTATTGATGATAACATTACATCCAATTTTCCTTGGCTATTATTATACCTCATTTATAAAAGGCCCTGTCACTAACCTTATTCTGGGGCTTTAATTTCCAACTCAATTAGATTAGACTAAAGTATGACAGAGTACTTAACTTTTTTTGGGGGGGGGCGTGGGGGGGCGTGGGGTGGTAGGAGGGTTTCAGATTTATTTGTCCAATTTCCTCTGCAGTGGGTTATCGTGGTAAATGTCACTCTCACCACGCACTTTGTCCAAAGAATTACCATTCAAAGTTCCTCCTTAGCCTTTCCTCCTTAGATTTTCACTTCCACCTCTTGCTTCAATTTATCGTTTACTCAGTTCAGGTGCAGCGCAAAGAAAACAAACACCACCTTGCCGGAGTTTTCGCCACCAATTTGACATTTGAGAGTTTTTTTCTTTCATTTGCGGCGATAGGCTGCTTCCTCTGGTTATCTTCACCGTAGCATGTGATTGTTGAGACCGAGGCCAAGAGGAACAAACGGGAAACAATTTTCGGTTGGTCCGAGTCGTCCTTGTAAATCAATCTGTCTGCTACACGATAATGACAACATTTGTGGCATGAACACAACTTTATATGAGTGGTCACAGTCTTCCTCTCGAGCTAAAAGCCCACTTTATCGATTTTATAGATTCACAGCCATTGTTTCAGATTAACGGCACAACGTCAATTGCTATTTTGTTAGGCTCGCGGGCGGCACCTAAAACAACGGTATTTCTAATAACCTGTATCTGTCCACGAGCACACCGCAATCAATTTTCTTCGACAAAAATCTTAATTTTCCCGTTATTACAACGAAAGAGAGAATGTCACTGATTCCTCAAAAAGTAAAACAAATAAAAAAACAAACAGGCGAGGTGGTGGGAGGGTCGGGGGCGACGTGAGTATCTCAGCAGGTCTAGATCCACGTTGCCACCGCTGAGAGAGGAAAGCTCTGGCCCTTTTAAACAGAGCCACCAGCAAGAATCATCACAGTCTGTCAAGCTTGTCCACTGGGACACGCCCACCTGCTCAACAAAAAGCAATGAATCGCTGGTAAGAAAATTACCCACAGCCCAAAACTGTGAAATGGGGGCACATTGAATGAATTTATCCGACATTTAATTTACAAAGAAAGGATGTAGAAATTAGAAAATTAGGTTTTAATCCAGAAGTGTCTCCATGCCATGCAAAGTGAATGCAATGCTGCTGAATATTCATAGCTGGGGTTTCAACAAGATGAAAATGTATCCATAACTCTTCTCCAGGGGTTGAATGGAGTACATTATTAACAGTGTGGAGAGAAATATATTGCTGCATACATTTATTATGTATTACTGTATTTGAACAGGGAAAAAATATGGTGGGGCTTTTAAATTGCCCCAAAAAAACAATAATTAACATTCACTACCACATACTTTGGAGCGAAAAATAAACAAAAAATGCGACTTGTTCGAGAGCAATTATATGATTAAATTGCCAGTCATGTCGCCATCTTGTTTTCCTTTTCAGCCTGGCCGTCTGCCTGGGCAGGATACAAGCTTTTTGATCTGACTGCTGCTATGCTGATGTTGGGTAGCCCATCATTGTTCACTGAAATGATGATTTTCTTTCCCAGACTACGCATTACTATTCCATGGATCACTAGGAGCACCTAGCTGCAATGCAACAGACTATTATGTTCCCATTTAATGTTTGTTTGTTTGTTTGTGTGTCTTACACATTAGATAAATGGGGTTTATTAGTTTGTCTTGAAAACTCTGATGCCTCGTATTGGGATATTGTAATTTAGTTGGGAAAACGAAAGCAGGTTATATGTTGACAGGAACTAAATTAACATAATGAAACCATTATCATTTCTGGGCCACGTATGTTGATTTTCAGGCTATATATAAATAAACACAGCAAACTACTACTATTCCTTCCATTTGGTTTTCTGAGTACCATGTTGTCATATATCGGCAACAGCGTCACGTTAAAAGGTTTTCCTACATATAACAAATCTAGCATTTATGCTCAATTTCAAATTGTATTTCCAGCAGAGAAGAAATATCCACTCCGGACGAAGAACATTACATTTTCTTGAGATAGTGATTGCCACAGACTTAATCCATCAGCCCCTTTCAGCGGTGGGTGATGTTGCTCCATCGCTCTGTGCGGCCGTATCCCCCCCCCCCCCCCCCCCCCGCCCCCCCGTGCCACACCAAACCAGCCCCCTGCTCCCCACACTGGGCTGAAATGAAGCCAAACCTGTTAAGACCTGGACCACAACAAAACAATTATACCCATAAAATCACAAAGGAAATCTGAATGGATCGAGGCAGTTTATACATCTCATTGATATGGAGAGGAAAACACTTTGTCAACGTGTTGCAGAGAGAGAGCGAGAGAGAGAGAGAGAGAGAGAGAGAGAGAGAAAGAAGGAGAGTAAGGAAGAAAGAGAGAGAGAGAGAGAGACAGACAGAGAGAGAAAGAGAGAGTCACCTCTGCGGGCAACAAATCCTATCAAAACCGCTAGCACACTGCTGCGCCGCCGCTGGAAGCCTGTGATTTGTTATTGGCTCGGTTTTGTTGTGTAAAAAATCTAAGTCACCGAAGAGTAAAACCCAAGGTTCGCCTCAGAGCAGATGAAATTCAAAGATGTCCACTAACATCAGCATACTCCACCGGCCCCAATTAGGTCTGAAGGCTGACATACACGGTAGAAGACACCCAGAGTAGCGGGCCGACCCCAAAAATCACCAAAAGCTTTACAGGTCTTCAAACGGCATCGCTCATATGGCATCCCACTCATCTCATTCAACTCGTCATGGTGACGGTCATAACGGCTTGCCCTTTGGGGGCCACTCTGGTGACCGGTTGAACGGTTAATCTTCGTCGTTCCAAGGTCAGACATTCAGTTATTTTTTTCTAATTTGCGAAACCAATCAATGTCCTTCCTGCGAGGAAACACCTTCATGGCTCCACCGCCACATCACCGCTTGCGATACCAGCAAAAGTGGCAGTACAAAGTCGTGTGTGTATATCTGTCTGTCTGTGCATGAGTGTTTGAGTCTGTGTCACCAGGAAGACTCACTGACTGACTGCCTGACTGACTGACTGACTGACTGACTCGTGGGAGGTTCATGGGGACTCTGCTACAGTGACAGAGAGACAGATATAGAGCAATAGATGAAGAAGCAGTAGAAATCCCCCAGATGATCTGCATGGGAGCCGGGGCAACAGATGCTGATAACTGCCTCAGATTAGCTCCTAGATTGGCACTGGCTCCCGCCAAAAACCGAGGATGCTATATTTACCAACTGCTTTAGCATACACACACACACTCACACTCACGTGTGTAAGTGTGTGTGTGTGTGTGTGTGTGTTTGTGTGTCATTGACACTTACTCTCTGGCATCTCTGGTGCAGCAGGTGTGAAGAAGAGATGAAATATTGACTGGCAGCAGCATGATGATGCAGGGATGCTCACCGCTCTGCAGTACTGTAGCAGGGCAGGACCCGGACACAGAGAGGCATAATTGGCTACCTGTCTTTGGGAGGAGGAGGAAGGACAGAAGGAGGGTGTCACAACCACACACGCACACACACACATACACATGCATGCAAACACACAGACGTGCTCACACACATTCCCACGCACAGACAGAGACACACACACACACACACACACACATAAAACTCACATGCAAACACACAAAGCTTAACACACACACATATAAGCACATGCAAACACACAAAGCTACACACGCACAAATCATATGCGCTGACACACACGCACAGACACACAGACAAAAGCCATTTCAAGGTGTCCAATTAGCCTAACCTGCGTGTCAGGTGGGTGATTCCAGCCTGTGTCTAGAGGAATATAACCACACAAGTACAGTATATCGGAGAAAAACATTAAACTCCAGGATCAGACTCGGACCTCAAACCAAGGTTATTAGAGTTGCAAAGTCACAGCTAACTTTCGCATGTGCAACGGTGCAATGTGTGTCTGGTATATTTAAAGAACAAAGCTCTTCTCTAAATAAAAGTGACTACACCACTTGTCCAGTGGTGTAGTCACTTGCATATTCTTTGAGTAACCCCAAGATACTCAAAGAATTGAGCACATCAGGTAATGCCCTAAACAGAGAGTGGAGTCGGTGAATGTGTCAGTGTGGAGATATTAGAAGGGAGTTAATACGGTTTTGGAGATGCTGACACTATTCATAATGTTATGCCCTCTTTCTTCTGAACCGTGTGAGACTTTGAAGATCCGCATACAGAGCCTTTAGCGTTGACGCTTTTTGAAAGCAATTAAAAAGAACTAAAACGGATCAAAATATTTTGTACCATCAACTTAATAAATAAACAAACAAACTAATCAATAAGGTACCAATAAAACATATTTTGCCTAATTAGGTGGGCAAATGTGGATGGAGTTGAAAGTAGGATCATTCTGCAGTGTGGTGATCCTGTGTAGCCTCCACACACACACACACACACACACACACACACACACACACACACACACACACACACAGGCAGAGAAAAGCAGAGCGGCTTAATTGAAGTTCCTGAAATAGAGACCGTCTATTAGAGCTGAAGAGGTACCCTCCTCCTCCTCATCCTCCTCATCCTCCCCCACCTCCTCCTCCTCTCCCCTCCTGTCCCTTCCAATCAGAGACGACTGGGCTACTGCACACTTCTCCAGCTCCTCTCGCCCCTTCACCCTCAGTATAGCGGAAAGGGAAACGCAATTATTAAACTGCACAACAGGATTCAAGATCAATTGGAATAAGGTGTATACCATTTTTCTATAAGCCCACCACTGAGTTTACACAAACTCAGAATAAAGCCTAAAAAAAAACCTTACTCTGACTTGTGTAAGCGCTGCCCTCTACTGGCAGAGAGCAGGAATTACAGCCAGGATCCAGAAGGCGAGAATAATAGTATCGTCCAGTATTACACACACACTAGTGAACTACAGCCATAGGAAGCCTCCGTTACAGTGCAAAACAAGCACCCAAAACAACAGCGATTCTGAAATGTTATTAATATGCTCAACATGTTATGCCACAATAATCAGTGTTGTGATGGGAGACGTGCGTAACGTAATCTATTACAACACGCGTTATACACTAAAGTGCAAAGAGAAGAAGTGCAACGCAGCCCACTGGGCGACACAAGACGCCAGTCAATGCAATTTCGGGAGTTCGAAAAAGTGTCTGCAAAGTGAATCAGAAGTGATACCCGACTGAACGTAAACCTGATTGTAGATATTGTAACCCGCCGGCCCATTGCGAGATAACACATCCCGAGAACAGTGTTCATGAATACTCTTTATTTAATTTATTTTTAAAGTACTTTACGTGGACAGTAAATCACTGTTCGGCAGACCGGCCACTTTATTCGCAACAAAGAGAAATCCGACCAACATAGAAGACACGGGGACCAGCCATTCCCCGCCCCCCCGTTTCATCGGAGAGCCACCTCATTGGCCAGCGGCGTCGAACGCACGTCGTCCATTGGCTGGCCTCGAGTGTCAATTACGAAGTGCAGCGGGACAGTTGTTCCGCGGCGGAGAGAGGAACATCATCAAGTGAGAAGTACCGAGCAGGCAAGAAGAAGTTCATGCTGCTGTTTACCGACACTTCAGGGACACATATGAAGGTACGTAGGGGTTGTTGTTTTTATTATTATATTATCATTAACATTGTGTCATCACGCACAGTGTACACTCGTATCGCCGGACAGGGTTCAAAGTGTCACTTTGGGCGTTGCGCTGCACTTTCTGGTCCAAGAAAAGATGCCAAAAAAAACAAAGCGATCGATACTAGAATGGACACACCGCTCGTCCAGCCTCCGCTTCAACACACGGGACTTCATCTTCCAATGGGGTTGTCCACTGCTGTCCTTTTTTTTGTTGGTTGTTGGTTTATTATTCATGTGTTTCTTTTACAACACAAACCCGACAGCCTACTGTGCGTGTCCACCAGTCGGAGCGTGGACGTGTGTTTTATTGGCGTGACGTGATGAAGGTGTTTCTAACACACACAGCCTGATCTGAACTCAGTTCTACTCCCAGTCTATCCAATGTAAAGCTTTCCTCTCTCTCGGCTGCTGTGAACATGAGAGGAAGTCTGTGTCATCTCTGGCATGTGACAAAAAAACACTTCTTGAATCTTCAACAATGACCCACCAAAAATAGACATTGAGATTTCCCAACGCAGAGAATATATATCCCTATGAATATATATAATATATAGTGATTGAATAAACAAGTCAAATGTAGAAGTGGCCCATGTGGACATAGCTTTAAGTAAGATAGGCACTCTCCTCAGCACTCCTGACTCCATGCACTCATAAATCAGCCTGCCTGTGGTGTTAACGTAGGCCTATCTGCTCAGTTAATTGAGCTTACACCAAGGATCATCATCTTAATGGTGCAGCCTAATAGCCTACCACACCTCAATGTCAATGTATTTGTGAAACAATAATGATTAGGTGATTTACTAGATTGCCACCTTAGACCACACACCTGAAACCCACGAGAAAGGCTTGGACACACCAACCAACCATCCCGTAGCATCGTAGGGTATACAGTGTATACAGTGACAAGACAAACATGTGCTATTAGTTGGGGGTACGAGAAAAACAGAGTCACACGCAGCCACGCCGGCGTCCGGAGGGGCCGCGGAGGAGGACACATGATCTGTGTTTGCAGGGGGAAGATTGCACGGTGCTTTAATGAGTTTACAATTGGCTGTAGTCACAGGCACACGGCTGACTAGACTTAAAACAAGCACGGCTAAAGGGATTAAGAGGACGCAGGGCCTCCTTCGTCATCGAAAAATAGAGCCAAAGGAATGTATGGGAATATCTGGATTTCCCATGCTGTTGCTTGGTGTTTGTTTTGAGAGAGAGAAAAAAAACCCTGCAAATTTAGGAGGGGCTCCATAAAAAAAACATTCAAAATAATGATCTTTAACAGGCAAGATGATGATGAATGTTTGCCTGTTCCAATATGGACGGGCCAATGGGTGCTTTTTATAACACACACACACACACACAAACACACACACACACGGACGAGGCCTGTGAAATTAGCAGGCTGCCTGTAAACCCTAACCAAGGTTCATGTGTGTGCTGTACTTTTAATTAGCATTCTGCCCATGTGGTGAACCCACAGACCAGGAGTTCTGGCAGAAAAGCTGTTTACTCTCTCTCTCCCTCTCCCCCTCTCTCTCTCTCTCTCTCTCTTCTTCTCTCTCTCTATGGGGTGGTTAGTGTCTCTGTAAGGATTATATGTGCAGTTTAGCTGCAGCCTGGGAAAGAGGGCGAGGAAGGGATCTCTGAGAGAGAGAAGTATTTAATGTGGCGCTAATCCAATCTTCATTACCTGCCTACGCCCACTTCCTCTCCTCTGGGTCACTTCTTGGCACGGAAACATTGTGCCAATACAATATGCGAACAAACACAAGACGAAAATAGATTTACGTTGAGCAACACTGCCGTGTGTGACGCTCAGCCACCCAGTGACTTTTAGAATTCTGTGGTCACCAAAAAAAAAAAAAAAGCCAGGGAATTCATTTTTTCGTTCTAATTTTTTTCCCCGGGTACAGTAGCTACTCGAGCGCGTATGAAAGGGACCGCAGCCTTGCTCTGTCATTATGTAACCAGCCCCCCCCTGCCCCCCGTCCCCCCCTCCTCCATCTCCTGATGAGTTCATGATGTGGAAAGTTGCGTCCGCCGCAGGATGCTAACGGCGTAGCGGGCAGTGCACGGCTAGTGGAATGGAGAGAATCGCTGTGCACAACACATGAACTGAATATGAGCGAAGTTGAATCTAATAAACGCATAATAGAGTTGGGATTTGGGTACGCGTCTCTAAAATATGCCCGTTCTTGGCCAGGCCGTTCTATTTTTACACCGGGAGTTAACAGATTTAGTCTCTAAAGGGCTGTTTATACTCGTCCTATAAACTCCCAGTATCTGAGCGTTTTCAACTTGAAATAATACCATTAGCCTAGCAGCTGTAATACGGTCTCCACGAGTGCCCCGACAGTTGTTTATGTGTGGGGTCATTATCTGGTTGTATATATATATATATGCTTGAGGTCTGGAAAGTGTACTCCATTGCAATCCGACAGCACTTCTTCCTGAAGGAGGGTGGCAGGCAGGCAGGGACTCTGTTGTACTCAAATGCAAACGACTGTACCATATGTTTGTGAAAAATGTCCCGTTACATAAGGCCGGCCCAAAGACAACATCTGTGAGGGCCGGAGCTGCGGGCCACTAAGTTCACACGCTGGAGGAGAGAGTAACGTTTCGTAATGGGAGACCGTGGCGATAACGGGAAACAATGTGTCTGTATTCTCATTTAATTTGTACTCATGATGAATCACCGGGTGACTAAACAGCAAAATGGCACAAAACACACACACACACACACACACACACACGCAGCCAGGCCGTGGTGCCTCTGCGTGTGTGTGTGCGTGAGTGTGGTGTGTGCGTTGTGTGTGCCACTCTGACTCCCTCCGATGTACGTCAGAGATTAATAATGTTTACGTAGGCCTCCGCAGCAGCGCCTCTCGCCGACCGTAAAAGCACTTATTGTGTTTTGGTAACGGGAGGTGGGACTCTGGCTTTTGGGTAATATCTTTAGATTTGCCCTCGTCGTCGGTTCGGCTGTTACGTTCCATTAGCCGTGCAATTTACATCACAACCCATATGCTGTGTGTGTGTGTGTGTGTGTGTGTGTGTGTGTTGCAGGAACGTAAAGTTGAGTAGCCTACCTATTCGATGCTCTTACTGTAATGTTTACTGTCCTGATTAAAAGTGGAAACGTCCAATGTGTTTCACATTAGCCCATTAGCCCAACACTAAATGAAGACAAACATCTGGAACATCCTCTTCCGTCATCAATCAGCATAACACACAACCAAATCATAAAGAAGTCAACCAGTGTTCACCTCACCCCAACATAGACTTTACGAGAGCTGAACGATATGGTAACAAAGTAAATTGCTATACATAGGGATTGCTATGTAGTCAACGATTAGTGGGAATGATCATTTTTGCATCAGCATTTTCATTGTCACTGGAAAAACTCATGATCATGACTCATTAGTTGGGGACATTAGTAGAAACATATTTTCTTATGTCTGGAGAAAAAATGTCTCGGCCAGACAAGGTATCTCTGCAGTGCAGTCCAGTACTTAATTTATAATGGGGTTATACATTCACATTAACACATTTTAGGCTACCATGCCTTGTCAAAAAATTGCAGCTCCTGGGAGTTGGGTAATGCACTTGGCCATATTGCGATTTCGATCATCATATTGAGATGACTCGTTGGAGCCTAGAATTTGACAGTGGTTAATGATATTCCTCCTCCCTCCACTCCGAAGCAGTCCACGCTGAATATGGAGACGCTGAGCAGACCGGAGGTGCTCACCCTCTTCAGCATCCTGGAGGGAGAGCTGGAGGCCCGTGACCTGGTCATCGACGCTCTCAAGGTAAAAGCAAACATTATCATTCATTCATTCAACGTGATCGTTCACAATACAACCCATTCAGGGGAACAATGTCCTCCTAGCGACATCACAGGCTACGTCTTGACCAGGCTGGATCTAAATGAATGTTGCCGTGTTACTGGAGCTCAACCATGTTTCCATGGCGACCGTCGTGGTCTCTGGATATGGTGTAGTCTCTGTCTTGATAAGAGTGCAGTGCAGAGTAGAGTATGAGTCGTTATTATATTTCTATTTCTGCAAATCAAATTCCTTGTCGGGTTCTTCCCTCAGCCCTAAAAGCACTTATTGTGTTTTGGTAACGGGAGGTGGGACTCTGGCTTTTGGGTAATATCTTTAGATTTGCCCTCGTCGTCGGTTCGGCTGTTACGTTCCATTAGCCGTGCAATTTACATCACAACCCATATGCTGCGTGTGTGTGTGTGTGTGTGTGTGTGTGTGTGTGTGTGTGTGTGTGTGTGTGTGTGTGTGTGTGTGCTACCTATTCGATGCTCTTACTGTAATGTTTACTGTCTTGATTAAAAGTGGAAACGTCCAATGTGTTTCACATTAGCCCATTAGCCAAATACTAAATGAAGACAAACATCTGGAACATCCTCTTCCGTCATCAATCAGCATAACACACAACCAAACCATAAAGAAGTCAACCAGTGTTCACCTCACCCCAACATAGACTTTACGAGAGCTGAACGATATGGTAACTGGTAAAAAATTGCGATACATAGGGATTGTTATATAGTCAACGATTAGTGGGAATGATCATTTTTGCATCAGCATTTTCATTGTCACTGGAAAAACTCATGATCATGACTCATTAGTTGGGGACATTAGTAGAAACGTATTTTCTTATGTCTGGAGAAAAAATGTCTCGGCCAGACAAGGTATCTCTGCAGTGCAGTCCAGTACTTAATTTATAATGGGGTTATACATTCACATTTACACATTTTAGGCTACCCTGCCTTGTCAAAAGATTGCAGCTCCTGGGAGTTGGCTAATGCACTTGGCCATATTGTGAATTCGATCATCATACTGAGATGACTCGTTGGAGCCTAGAATTTGACAGTGGTTAATGATATTCCTCCTCCCTCCACTCCGAAGCAGTCCACGCTGAATATGGAGACGCTGAGCAGACCGGAGGTGCTCACCCTCTTCAGCATCCTGGAGGGAGAGCTGGAGGCCCGTGACCTGGTCATCGACGCTCTCAAGGTAAAAGCAAACATTATCATTCATTCATTCAACGTGATCGTTCACAATACAACCCATTGAGGGGAACAATGTCCTCCTAGCGACATCACAGGCTACGTCTTGACCAGGCTGGATCTAAATGAATGTTGCCGTGTTACTGGAGCTCAACCATGTTTCCATGGCGACCGTCGTGGTCTCTGGATATGGTGTAGTCTCTGTCTTGATAAGAGTGCAGTGCAGAGTAGAGTATGAGTCGTTATTATATTTCTATTTCTGCAAATCAAATTCCTTGTCGGGTTCTTCCCTCAGCCCTCCATTAGTGCGATAGCATCTGGGAGGCTTGGCGAGAGAGCGAGGCTGGGCTATCACTCAATACTAAGCACACACACACACACACACACACACACACACACACACACGCAGCCAGGCCGTGGTGCCTCTGCGTGTGTGTGTGCGTGAGTGTGTGTGTGCGTGTGTGTGCCACTCTGACTCCCTCCGATGTACGTCAGAGATTAATAATGTTTACGTAGGCCTCCGCAGCAGCGCCTCTCGCCGACCGTAAAAGCACTTATTGTGTTTTGGTAACGGGAGGTGGGACTCTGGCTTTTGGGTAATATCTTTAGATTTGCCCTCGTCGTCGGTTCGGCTGTTACGTTCCATTAGCCGTGCAATTTACATCACAACCCATATGCTGTGTGTGTGTGTGTTGCAGGAACGTAAAGTTGGGTAGCCTACCTATTCGATGCTCTTACTGTAATGTTTACTGTCCTGATTAAAAGTGGAAACGTCCAATGTGTTTCACATTAGCCCATTAGCCCAACACTAAATGAAGACAAACATCTGGAACATCCTCTTCCACCCACTCTCTCCCCTCCTAGCATGTAGCCTATCCAAAATGTTCAAAATAATTTAGGGCTAATCAATGTTAATTACATTTTTGTATTCAGCATGAAAGCAGTAATTCTGCTGTCTTGGTTATTTTTTCACCTTTCAGAAGAATACAGATAATCTCACACATGATTGCATTATTTCATCGATATAGATTTTTGGTAAAAAGTTTCAAATCGTGGTTTACTGAATTGAATGGAATCGTTCCAAAAAAGGCTACATTTCAATGTTTTGTGTGTTTGCAATAAAAGTTCTGATAGTTTTCCACCAATGTACACACATCGAAAGTCTGTTTTACCTGTCCGTTGTACTGCTACCACCTGTCTGCGTTACGTTCACATCTGATTTTCTACTGGCCTTTTACTGTTGCAGAGCTAGTGGGACTTCTCAGCAACGATTTTAATGCCATATTGATTAGAGACATTTTGAAATGTCTCTAATCATGGCTGGCTAGTTTAGGGTAGGATACTTAGTAATTCGCCTATTGTCTAGAAATATGAACGAAACAGAGGATTGCTGCTGCCTGACGGCTTCTATACACCACTGGACACTCGGGACTCGGACTGGTTCAATTTCTTACGCCGGACCGATGTAATTCTGATCGTGAATATCTTTTGAATATCCAATATCTTTCGAAGTAAAACAACATTCAAACTATCAACATGATCGCCAAGTTATGAGACTGAGTTGTGAAAGTGAATGGGTGTCTCCCTCTCTGTTGTGTGGTGCGCACGGGAGGCAGGGTTTTGGAAAAAAACGCCTGACATTCGCAAATCGTCGGACTAGATGTCGCATGGGCAGGTCTCTGCCTAACACTATGGCTGGGACCGCTCTGTATGCTGCAGACTGAGCTAGGCATGCTACATCACACTGTGTGTTTAGACGTCGTCCTGCTGCTTCATCCATATCATTAAAATGGCTGCTGCAACAGGACCTGGCCTTGATTGGATTGAGCTGTGTTTCTTTGTGTTGGCCTGGCTGGAGAAACATCTGTTGCAGACGGTGTAATTGTGTTTTGAGGTCTGTTTGGACGAGAGAGAGAAACAAGAGTTCTCAGGCGGGGCAGACCAGACGGCTGTGAGTCATGTGACTATTTTAGAGTTCCCATGCCAGTAGGGATGCAACAGTAGCGTTGGCCCATGGTTCGGTATGTATCACAGTTTTTCCGGCCACGGTAATGGTACGGTTTCGGTACCTTTTACATAAAAAAAAATAAATAAAAAAAAAGAACATATCACCTGTAAGAGCCATTTAGCATGTTTATTTATACTTTTTGTAATGTATATAAATAGTTGTGTGTTTTATAGACTAGCATCTTGACCACTAGATGGTAGTATCTACATACCTAGTCTATGAGGTAACACTGGTCAGGTGATATGAGTCAGCTGCTTTTAAGGTCACAGGTAAACAGGAAGATTATTGTGCACACAGTTCTTACCGTAAACATAAACGTAATCATGGCAAATACAATGCTATAATAACTCCGGTAACTCTGATCCACTTCAAGTTCAACAATCTATTTCTCTCTAATCACCCTTCTGCAGTAAACGTCACCCAAAGATACGCCATGAGAGTATCTTTGCTGTGAGAGTTGGTTGGCAAACAAGTTAACAATCCTTCCTCCACTTGCAAGAGATACTTGCAAGAGGTACTCCTGTGTGAAGAAGTGAAAAGTACTTTCAAATTAAGAGTATTTTCTCAGTCTGGTAATGCAGCCTTTAAACCGGGGTAAAGACAACACTTGCATGATGATATGACTGCTCCAAGGTGATATCCATACATTACCGTACAGTGTGCACCAAGGAACTCCAGCATGTCTCCACTCCAGGGGCTTTCCCAGTGGAAGAACACCTGGCTACTCCTGGGGCCCGTGGTGTAAGAGGAGCCTCTGGTTCTCCTGTTTCACCTGTTCTTTCAGCTCACGCTGCACCCATGAGCTCCACTGCAGCTAAAGGGAAGCTTGATCTCTCTGTTTGCACCCATTTCACCCCACAGCCCACATGGGTGCTATTTTTAGGCCACCTTCTCTGTCTTAAGTGTGTGTAGGGGAAGCGTGGCATCATCATTAAAAAAATGCTTGACAATGACGGGAGGATGGTGGATTGGGTGTTTGTGGGTTTGGGTTTGTGTGGTGGTGTATAGGTGTAGTCGAGACCCCAACTCCTAGCCAGAGGTACCAACAGCCTGACCCCCTAGTGCAGCATCTGGCCCCCTAGTCACCCCCTAGTGTGGCGTCTGGCACCCTAGTGACCCCCTAGTGTAGCGTCTGGCCCCTAGTGCAGTGCCTGGCACCCTAGTGGCCCCCTAGTGCAGCGTCTGGCCCCCTAGTGCTCCCCTAGTGCAGCGTCTGGCCCCTAGTGCAGCATCTGGCCCCCTAATGCGGTGCCCCTAGTGGCACCTGGCACCTAGTGCCCCTAGTGCAGCGTCTGGCCCCCTAGGCTCTCCCCTAGTGCAGCGTCTGGCCCCTAGTGCAGCATCTGGCCCCCTAATGCGGTGCCTGGCCCCCTAGTGACCCCCTAGTGGCCCCCTAGTGCAGTGCCTGGCACCCTAGTGGCCCCCTAGTGCAGCGTCTGGCCCCCTAGTGTCGCCCCTAGTGTAGTGCCTGGCACCCTAGTGCCCCCCTAGTGCAGCTCTCCCCTAGTGGCCCCCTAGTGCAGTGCCTGGCCCTATTCTATTCTAGTGCAGCGTCTGGCCCCCTAGTGCAGCGTCTGGCCCCCTAGTGGGCCCCCTAGTGCAGCGCCTCCCTAGTGCACCCCCCCCCCCTAGTGCAGCGCCTGGCACCCTAGCGCGCCGCAGCCGCCTGGCACCCTAGTGGCCCCCTAGTGCAGTGCCTCACCCCCCTCCCCTCTCCCCCCTAGGGCCCTAGTCAGTAGTGCACGGTGGCACCCATCCTACGTGCCCGTCCGGAGGGAGAGCCTGCGCATAGTTGCAGCATGACGGTCCGGCCCCCCTAGTCAGTAGACCGCGCCTGCCCCTAATGCAGCTTGGTGCAGTCCAAATCCCTAGGTTCAATGCAGGAAACGCGGGTTCTGCTGGGGCTAGCGGAATGGACAAACATCAAATTGAAACGCTGCGTGCAGAGTTCTGCATTCTTTCTCCGCACCCAACAGAAAACACCCAACCATCTAAGGGCCAATGAATGGACCTTTCCACACTGTCAGTCACACGGAGAATAATAACCAATAAGATTGCCTGATTTCTTAAGACCACGCCCCTTGCAACAGAGCCGCCATGATGTCCCACAAACAAAGCTTGTCCCGCGTTGTTGTGTTCATAGATTAGACTACAGCTACATTTAGTTAGAACAACATGGTTCTTAGATGCGCTTGGGGAACGTGCAATAATGACCACAGATATCCAGAGAGATTACAGGGAGCGCGTTAAATCGAGATTTGGAGTATCCATGCAGTCTGCAGGACTTGTTTTTAATACATGGATAGAGCTTATGTATTTTAAATTTGGACAACTGAGCATACCTCAACCATGTTTCCATGGCGACCGTCGTGGTCTCTGGATATGGTGTAGTCTCTGTCTTGATAAGAGTGCAGTGCAGAGTAGAGTATGAGTCGTTATTATATTTCTATTTCTGCAAATCAAATTCCTTGTCGGGTTCTTCCCTCAGCCCTCCATTAGTGCGATAGCATCTGGGAGGCTTGGCGAGAGCGAGGCTGGGCTATCACTCAATACTTTTGTCATAAGACGATAAATTAGAACGAAGAAAAAAATGTTCCTAAAAATGTCATTCTTAGAAACTATTGCAATGTGAGGTTTGGAATATTGTTCTTTTTTTTTATATTTTAAGCCAAGCCTGCTAATGTACCCTAAAAGTGAACATACTTCAAAGTAGCACACCTCTGTCGCATTCGTCGGAAAAATAAAATCTAACGTCTAAATGGCAGATATTCTTGCACACACACAGGCACATGCACGCACATGCACACACACACACACACACACACACACACACACACACACACACACACACACACACCACACACACTAGAATTAGCCTTGACATAATGATACATTGGTTCACACCGGTAGTGAAAAAGTTCTCATTTGGAAAGCCGCCGTTTTTTTCTTTTTAGTACTTGTCTGACACCATCATTCTCTCTTACAATGAAGCGTTTTAACAAGAAAGCAGCACCAAAAGCAGCCGGTGCCTGTAAGTTACCAGAGAATAGCCCCTGCTGCTGCTCCCTGGGTGTGTGTGTGTGTGTGTGTGTGTGTGTGTGTGTGTGTGTGTGTGTGTGTGTGTGTGTGTGTGTGTGTGTGTGTGTGTGTGTGTGTGTGTGTGTGTGTGTGTGTGTGTGTGTGTGTGTGTGTGTGTGTGTATTGTGTCTGGAGTCTAGACCGCATTCCTGCATCTCTCTGGAGGGGGAATCTGGCCATCTAAGGCAAGAGGAGACGGGAGTCTTCTGACTCAATAATGTGAGCAGAGGGGTGGTGGTGGGTGGTGGGGGGGGGGGGGGGGGGGGGGGGCAGGCAAATAAACGCTGGCCTTAACTGGAGCGGCAGGGACGTGTTTGGCTCCACCGCCCCCCCCCCCCCCCTCTCGTCATCACTCTCCCTGGCTCACCCCCTGCACCCCGGAGTGGGTGGGTGGGTGGGTGGTGGTGGTGGTGGTGGTGGGGGGGGGGGGAATCAATGGCACAGTGTTCACACCTGCCTTTTTGATCAGGTGTCCAATCTGTGGTTGGTTTATGGTTGTTGTTGTTGTTGTTGTTGTTGTTGTTGTTGTTGTTAGTCGCTGGCAGTTACTTGTTTTGTTGTTTTTGGTTTTAAATTGCGAGCCCTCGTCTGGAAGGAGGGGGGGGGGGAAGTTTAGTATCAACGAAGCCCAGAGGAGGGAAAAAGCGTTAGAATTTAACCTTCACACATATTGTGAACTCTATTACCGGTTTAGATGGGCGCTTGTTCAAGACAGTAATCCCTTTCAGTGAGTTTCTCACGTCTTCTCTTCCAGTGAACACTGGAAAGACTGTGGCTGGTTGCTCACGTCGCGTCATCACCACACACACACCACACACACACACACACACACACAGACACACACACAGACACACACACACACCACACACACACCCAGACACACACACAGAAGCACACACACGCACGCACACGGGAGGAATGTTAAGCACAACCGCACATCGCCTTAGTCAAGTGTTTGTTTGTAGTCTTTTTCCTTTTTTGTTTTCAACAAACTCTCCCTCAGCGGATTAAAAGGCACTTTCCTCAGGTCTTCTCATGAAAATCACAGGATTGAAAAACTATATTTTAAGTATTAAAGTCTTTAGAATCCCCTGTATTATTCGATTTAAGCATTTTAAAGTTTTTGCGAAGGGCTTTATGTCATGTGTAGGCAGGTTTTTAATGTCTTAATAGCTGCATTTTTCCACCAGTGACCCATCAGCACAGCTGCTCACGTCTCAGGCTGTGGCTTCTCACTAAGGAAGTACACACACACACACACACACACACACACAACACACACACACACACACACACACACACACTGCCCGCATTTAGAGAGGAGCGTACTTTGTCGACTACTTTTTTTTTTAGCTCAAAGAGAACAGAACAGGACATATTGGAATGAGCTTTGAATTAGATTAGGTTTTATAGATGTACATCATGCCAGGGTCCAAAATGAACACCTGCCAAATCTAACAGCCAATGGCTGATAGAGTTGAACAATTTGGCTGGTAACACAATTCTGTGTGAGGTCTACATATTAAAACAATTGCTTGTGGTAACAATTACTTGGCAGGTAAAAAGACACATTTTGAAAATTAAGGCACACTTAAAAACTGTCAGGTTGTCTTTTGTGAGCCTAGCCTATGTGACAAAACATTCAAGTTTGGATTTAGTTCATCACCAACGAGTCAAGAAAATCTCACCTTATTTTTCGTTCTGATTAATTAAACTCAGTGACATGCTTTCCACCAAAGAAATGATTCTTAAAAGGCAGGCGTAAAGGCATTAGAATGAAGAATGAGTATTTATTTTGCCAACAGGAACTGTTATTGTGTCGTTTAAATCATAATTATAATAATTACTACTCAAGCCTTGTTATTACAGACGCAGGGACTCACTATTTTGCTGCATGCGGTATCAATGTCAAGAGTGTTTATCCCAGTCTCAATAATAACTCACTGTGCACAGAGAGCGCTTATTAAACCCAATGTGCCCGTAGATTGTTGCATGAAATCCAGTTTTGATTGGATTGTGTGGTGTGGATTACTCTGTCCGACGCTATGATGCCACAGAGGAGACAGGAAAGCAGAGACAACATAGCCTAGGATTCAAACAGATGGCATCCGTTTGTCTATCGGACATCACAACCCATCTCTCTGCTGGTGATGAATGCAGGCCACAATATAAAAAGACACAATAGCTTCTGCATTAAAAATCCAAAAATATTTCATTCCCCTCAATCAATTTGTGTTGCATTTTAATGTAAATGGAACACTAAGGAGTCAATCAGCAGTCTCTTGAGACACACACACACACACACACGCACACACACACACTATGAGCTCGGGTGAACTTGGTCACTCATCGGTAGAGGCACAAGGAATGCGTTTCCTGTCATCTCCTCCTCTCACTCCCTCCCGTCTTCTGAGCTGGAGGAGGAGGAGGAGGAGGAGGATGAAGAGGCAAGGAAGACAAGACTGCCTTTGTGTGGCGCGCACGGACAAGTCTGTGTGTGTGACTGTGTGTGTGTGTGTGTGTGTGTGTGTGTGTGTGTGTGTGTGTGTGTGTCGCGAAGGGGCTGCGTGGGGGGGCCGCCATGGTGGTTGTGGTGGTGCGGGGAAAGGGAGTGAGAAAGACAGCCTGTTTTGAAACACTGTGTGTGTGTGTGTGTGTGTGTGTGTGTGTGTGTGTGTGTGTGTGTGTGTGTGTGTGTGTGTGTTTGTATGTGTTGCTGTGCATGCAACAGGGTTCCTGTTAAGTGACCAAAAACGGGAAGAAAAAGTCAAAGGTCGCTGTAAAACCTTGAATGAATCCTCTGTTTCCCCGTCACCCTGTTACTTGTGGTCCAAACTTTCTTTGACCATTATAATATTGTTCTTTTTGTTCTCTTCTTAGCTACAAGCATGTAATACTATTACATTTACATTTATATTTAATGCATTTGGCAGATGCTTTTATCCAAAGCAACATACATTTGTCGAAAGAGAGACAGCAATATAGCGCTGTGGCACATAAAGATAAGAATAGAGCAGGTTTCAAGCATTCTTAATTGCAAGGTTAATAGAACACGTTTCGTAATTGCTAGGTTGCCAGCATAATAGCTGGGATATGAGCAGACGTGCCATTCTGAGTGCACTACCAACATCTAAGAACATACAAGATGCTAAACAATGCCGAAGTGCTATTATTTAGTGCCAAGGCGTACAAACACAAGTGCTAGGATTCGGAGAGGGTAGGCCATTCCAACTCTGGTTGGGTCGGTGGGAATGGGTTAGGGAGGAGTGGGGAGTGGGGTTCAAGGGGGGGAAGCTAACAGGTGTGGGTCGGGTCTTAAGTCTCCTGCGGAAGCTGCTGTCCTGACGTCAGCCGGGAGCTCATTCCACCACTGCGGTGCCAGAACAGAGAAGAGTTGAGACTTAGCAGAGCGATGTTTGCCTGTGATTATTCTATTGTCCATTATTCAATAGCCTATTTCAGGACTGTTGACTGAGACTGTTGATTTAAGCCGATTTCTGCGTGTTCATCTCCGCTTGTTTTTTAAATATTCTGATATCCAGTATACTTCCATAAAAGCCCACATGGTCGCTTCAATCATTTTGCATGTGATCCCTGTAAATTCTCCCTTTTCCATGCGGCCTGTGGAACTGCTTCCACATGACAATCAGCTCAGATGACATCATGCTACCTGGCCGAGGCACTCCAGAAATACCTCTTGATCAGCACGTGCCAGTGCTTCTGGATAAGGACTGGAGGGGGGGCTACCGGCTGCGTCGTGGCCGCGTTATCTTTGTTAGCCACGTGATAAGCCACGCGGAGGGCTTGGTGTCCATTTGAAATGTTCCTGGCAAACTTGATGTCAGAGAGGACACAAATGCAATATAGTCACACTTATAATGACACGTCTGCACATCCAAGAAGGCTCACGAGTTGCTGTGTCAAGTGAAATAGCAAGACTTTTGGATGAAAATCCAAAAGTCACAATGAAGCAGATTGAGTTTCTCCTCTGAACCAGTGGGGTGTAATATTACAGTTAGAGAATGCACAGACTCAATGCTTTCTGGGAGAGGAGCCCAGATAAAGAGAGCGGGCTCCTCATTCCTCCCCATGCTTCCAGACTCTCGCTCTTTGTCTCTCTCTCTCTCTGTCTGTCTCTCTCTCTCTCTCTCTCTCTCTCTCTCTCTCTCTCTCTCTCATATCAAACTGGGGGCCTTCAAGTGTACCGTCCTACCCATGCCCAGCCAGACACAGACAGACAAACACACACACACACACACACACACACACACAGACGATCTGGGGCTTAAGATCGCATCGTTGTTTTGTCCTTTGATCATTGTTCCCTTTACTCCGTCTTGCTTTTGTCTGCCGGTCTGTCTTTCTTTCAGATGTTTTATTTGTGATGCTCAGTAGCATCAATGCCAACCATCTTGCTGAGGTCTAAACGCCAGAACCCTCACGGGAGCTCGCCCGCATCGTAGAGTCTGTGTGTGTCGTACCGAGTGTACCCGTCAGAATGCGCATCTGATAAGCTCTAAGATCTGCAATGGCATTCCTCTTTAAAAAAGAAAGGGACAAAAAAAATGCTGTAAAAATAATATACTTTGATCTGTAATTACGCTGAAGCATTTCCCGGTCCTACTCTCTCTTCTCTCCTCTCCCCCATCCTCTTCTCCCTCTCTCTCTCTCTCTCTCTCTCTCTCTCTCTCTCTCTTCTCCCCCCTCTCTCTCTCTCTCACTCTCTCTCCCGCCCCCCCCCACTCGCAGGCGCAGCGCAAGGAGCAGCATGTGCGCGAGCGCTACGGGGCGTACGGCCTGAGCGACCCCTTCCTGGCGCTGCAGCGGGACAGCCAGGCGCTGGGCGACCAGAACAACAAGCACAGGCACCCCCCCGCCGGCCACGGCCCCTCGCCATCCTCCAACCCCCTGGTGGTCCTCAAGCTGGTGGTCCACCACTGCCGGAAGATGCAGGACAAGATGCTGGCCCAGCTGGCCGCCGCCGAGAGCAGGCACAGGAGGGTGTGTGTGTGTGTGTGTGTTATGTCTCTATGTGTGCGTGTGTGGTGTGTCTCTGTGGCCGTGTGTGTGTGACTGTGGTGTGTGTCTGTTTCATTCCCAAATGGGCTTAGCGTTTGAGGTGCCCAGTGTTGATTTACTTTATTTTTTTTACCCCCGTCAATGGGCTGTATTCTGCATCAAGGGCCCACCCACACAGACATTAAAAACAAATACATCAGAGATCAGGTGATGCAATGCACGCTGATTTCCGTGCATTGCCTGCATGTTGGATTGAAAATCAAAGAGCATAGTTGCACAGACTCTTCAGTGTGCTGGTGGCGCGCGCCATTTCACTGTGCAGCAATCATCGGCCTCCATTGCGTGAGCGCCAGCGTACACCATGCTGTGGGTGGCGGCCATCCGCTGCCATGTAATGCTGCATGCATACCATACGCCGCTGTGACAGGAGGGATCTAAGCCGGCATCAAAGCTGTTTCTGTTTGTGAAGACGACTAGATAGAATGTGCGGTTGTTTGGCGAAACGGCCACCAGCATCCTTGTTTACAGAAATTGCATCGCTTCAAACTAAACCAAAATAGTTTTTTTTAGAAGCCACCGACGGAGGCTTGGGAGGGGGGGGGAGGAGTAGAGAGAGATGCCCACTCTTCTCTCTA
>PIJE02002052.1:9313-26883 GCA_002895965.2 Coryphaenoides rupestris | reverse complement strand
GAGGCTTGGGAGGGGGGGGGAGGAGAGGGGGGGGAGGGGGGGAAGGGGGTGGGTAGGAAGTCGACCGTTCCTTCATTCCTGCCCCTGTGTGTCCCCCTTGTGGCGGCATCAGGTCATCGCGGACCTGGAGGAGGAGAAGAGGCGGCACGCCGAGGACACGGCGGAGGGCGACGACGTCACCTACATCCTGGAGAAGCAGAGGGAGCGCCTACAGCAGCAGGTGATGGATCCATCGCCTTGGAAACAGATTGTGCCCCCCCCCCGCCCCCCACCCCCCCGCCGCGAAAACCCACAATGCATCATTGATGCGGCCACGTGTCTGTAGCCTGTGGCACATCACTCTTCCCACTTTCACACTTTTAACAAAAGAAAGGAAGCTGGACTGGATGTAATCCTAATGGATGCCTCTCATTTATTCAATAATGTATAGTTACTCCTCTCCCACTCCTCTCCCATATTCATATTCTTTTTTTTATATATATTTTACGGCTTTTGTGCCTTTATGGACAAGACAGTGAATGAGAGACAGGGAATTGGGTTGAAGGAGAGTGGGTGTGATTTGTAGCATAGGACATAGTGCTGCTATGAGGCGTGTCGTATACCTGGTTAGCCGCTAAGCCAACGCTAACCAGGTATACGAGATACCTGGTTAGACCCCCCCCCATATTCACACACACACACACGCACGCACACACTCTCTCTCTCTCTCTCTCTCTCTCTCTCTCTCTTCTCTCTCTCTCCCTATCTCACACACTCACTCACACACACAGACTCTCTCTCTCTCACACACACAGTCTCTCTCTCGCTCACACACACACACACACACACAGACTCTCTCTCTCTCTCACACACACACACAGACTCTCTCTCTCATCACACACACACACACACACAGATCTCTCTCTCTCTCTCTCTCTCTCTCTCACACACACACACACACAGACTCTCTCTCTTTCACTCACTCACACACACACACACACACACACACACACACACACACACACACACACACACACACACACACACACACACACACACACACACACACACACACACCCCTGTGACCCGTGGTGACCCTGCCCACCGGTGTTCCCCCCTGCAGCTGGACTTTGAGCGGGGCCAGGCGCGGCGGGCGGAGCAGGAGCAGCGGCGGCTGGCCGAGCAGCTGGACGAGGAGCGGGCGCAGCGGCAGCAAGTGACCTCGACGCTGGCCAAGGAGTGCAAGTGGGCCAGCGCCCGCGCCCTGGAGGAGGGCCACCGGTTGGCCGACGCCACCCGCAGGCTGGAGAAGGTGAGCGCAATATAGCATGTTTTCTGGTCATTCTATTAATAAATAGGCTTTACAATGTGGTTATTTCATGTAGACAATTTTTTTATACTGTGTTAATTAAATACTAGACTAATGAAAATAACCAAGTATTTTATTAAGAACTTAAGTGCAAATAACAGCAGTAAATCACTTTACTGTAATGCAGCCTTTAAAACCAGAAATAGAAATCTATATAATATCCATATATTGCCCAGCCCTAAACACCATGTTAAGATGCTAATGGCCCATCAGGCTTTGTTTAAAAGTAAGGTGGTATTTTGTTAATCCCAGACCAGCCAAAAGGTTCTGTGGTCAAACCCAGATGACAGGCTTAACACCCACCTACTCCTAAATGTAATTTATTTGAATTGGTTGTTGGTTCAGGTGAAAACGCCATCCAATTGAATAATAAGTAGTAGTAAATTCTTTATTACAATTTCTTTTAGTGTATATGTCAGAGTTTGTGGCATCTTGGAGTGTGATACACTCGTTATGGTAAATGGTAAACGGATTATAGCACCAATAGTTTACCAATAGTTGCTTTTACATTGCCTCACATTCACCCATTCATACTTCAACGGCGGTGTCAACCATGCAAGGCAACAGCCAGCTGGTCAGGAGCAGTTAGGGTTAGGTGTCTTGCTCAGGGACACCTCAACACTTAGCTAACTTTTTCCTTGTCTTAGGTTTGCCTTTGTGTGCTTACATTATTGCTCAGTTATATCAGTCGATATAACGCTTTAAAACATTAAAACGATCTTATGCACACTTTACTCTGCTTCCATGCCATCATTTAGCAGCAGGCCGATGTACTGTGTCGGGAAATCGATTTTGAACGGGGAATCTAATCGTGGCCACTCTCTTCTCTCGTCCCAGGAGAAGGAGGCGTGGCAGGCCCTGCAGGAGGAGCTGCACGAGGAGCGGAGGAGAGCGCTGCGGATGGAGGCGCGCGTGGAGGAACAGCTGGCCGAGTTCGACACGGAGCGAGAGCAGCTCCGCGCGCGCCTCAAGAAGGAGGAGGCGCACTGCTGCCACTTACAGCAAGAGGTGGGGAACAGTCATTTAATGGTGAATCTCATCGTAAAACATAATAGCTCTAACTATGGGGGTGGGGGCAGGAGGGGGGGTGGGGGGAGGGGCGAACAGCATATTTTCCAAAGAAAATTGTACAACTGTTTGGCATTTGAGTCTGCAGATGTGCAGGTTCCTCAAGCCTGACTGACTGGTTCTCTCTCCTCTCAGGTGGAGGAACTGAGGAGGCAGCTGGAGGAGGCGAGTCCCAGAGGAGGAGCAGGGGAGGAGCGCCTGGGCTCCATGGACAGCGGGAGACGGGAGCAATGTGCCACCCGAATGGAGACCGCTACTGCTGAGGACACTCAGGAAGCAGACAAGCTAAACGTCCCCGCTGTCCAGCCAGGCGTCAACGGTCACCACGACGACCAGGAAGGCGATGGACCTCACAGCCCAAGTGGCGTCCTCCCGGACCCATCGTGTCCAGCGGGGACCCTCGGTGAGGACTGCGATGTAGCCACTACCCCCTCCCCAACCACCTCCTCCTCCCCTCCGCCCACCAGCCGCCCGCCCCCTGGCAGCCCCGGCAGCCCGGGCACCTTCCAGTCCTCGTACCAGGCGGGCATCAACCAGCGCTTCCACGCCGCGCGCCACAAGTTCCAGGGCACCGTGGACCCCGACCTCCAGCCAGCGGCGGCGTCCTCGTCTCCGGCGCAGGCCGCCCAACCCTCTGTCTCCGCTCCGGCCCCCTCGGCCAGGGACCCGGCCCCCGGCCCGGCCCCTATCGTCTCCCCGGAGGCCAGCCCGGTCAAGCAGCTGGCCCGCAGCACCGTCACCCAGGTCCTGTCACGTTTCACCACCGCTCAGCAGGGGGTCGCCGCGACGAAGCCCGCCGCACCCAACAACTCGCCCTTCGGCACCGACTATCGCAACCTGTCGGCGCCCCTGTCACCGGTCATCGGGAGGGCCCAGGGGGGGGTCCGGTCGCCCACCATCCCCAGGGCTGAGAGAGGCAACCCTCCGCCCATCCCCCCCAAGAAGCCGGGCCTCGCCCAGGCCCCGGCCTCGCCTGCCCTGGCGACCAGGTCGGTGGCGCTCTACTCGGACAGCCCCATCTCTGGAAGCTGCGGCCTCACCTCCAGCCAGGAGGGAGTGAAAGAGCTGGACATGGTGGTGTCCTCTAACTGAGCCGGGTGGCAGCTGGCGGAACTGGCTCACCAGACATTAGCAGCTAGCGGAACTGGCTCACCAGACATTAGCAGCTAGCGGAACTGGCTCACCAGACATTAGCAGCTAGCGGAACTGGCTCACCAGACATTAGCAGCTAGCTGGCTAAACGGGCTTCTGAAGGTACAGCTGCTAGCTAAATTGGCCGACCAATCATTTTGACTTGTTTCTGTACCACAGGATGACATGATGGTATTTTTTATTTCTTCAGCCTTGATAATTAAAGAAAGGACTCCATGTCATTATATTTATTTTATTTTAAGTTTGTTTTCTAATATAAAGCACTAAGAGTATGAGGAGTACTTTTTATATTTTTTCTCCCATATATTCCAATATTGCTGGTCACGCTGTATTTCAAATGTTTTTAAATGTATATAAAACATTATTTACTTTGTTAGTTTGATGGGGTTATGGATTATCAGTGGGCCTAATAGTTGTTATTTTTATATTTAAAGTCCTATCCTAAGCAATATGAAAACGGACAATATCATCTTAACTAATGTATATTGTCATGATTAAACGTACACCTTTACTTTGTCTTTGTATATATAAATTGAACATTTAACAATCAGTTTTGTACTTTTTTCATGTAGTCGAGTTGTTGTTATTACCCAAGACTATTATATTAAAACAAACATGCTTACATTGATTGTGTATTTTATGATAAAATGCAATAAAATATGTAAAGTAAGTAACCATGGTCTTGCTGTTTCCAAAACGAACAAAAGTCTTTCTTTTTTTAATTTTAAGTTGAACTAAAAGAGGGTTCTGCTGCAGGCAAAAAGCAAGTGAGATCACATGAAAAAACCAAAAGGGAAACGTGAAGACCGAGGAGGAACTTGAACAGAGAGAACAGGTGACCACTAATTGGGACACTAATTAGAAAAGGTGAACCTAATGAAGCAAACGAGGAGATCTCCGGTGGTCTTGACAACTGTGACCATGGGGGTGCGTGGCGTGCAAGTGACATAGTCCATGTGTTTCCATTTCATTCCATCCCTGGCTAGTGACAAGGTCATTGTGCGAGGAGACTGACCAAGCAGCCAATTTCATAATGGGATTTCTAAACACATTTGGTGTTAAGTTCAAGCTTTTTCCACACATCTCCCCTCAACCACACACAGATGTGTGTTGCATTGGATTACAGCTCAGAGTCCCAGGTTGGAGTCAAACCAGCAACCCACTGGTTACCACGTGTCAGCTCTGCTTCCAAAGAACAGGCGAAACCAACAATATGAACGGTCACTGCAAGTGTATCACTGCCGATATGAAAGTGCTAAAAACGTACCAAATTTCAAAAGAAGACCAAAACTCGTCGTCGTTTAAAGCTTAATGGGAATGCAATGGGACCAGGGTGCTTGCGCTGCATGTACAACACGTGTCCACTAGGGGGCGGTGTGTGACATAAATGCAGGTCGTCCAGCGTTACAGGAGCCAGTCTTAGGGTCTTTGCGGTGCATGTGGCCTTGCGGACAGATTCAGTTCATGCAGTCCCTTTAGTGAATCACGTTTTCACCAAAGTAATACGAAACTGATTCTAATGAACATTTTCCATGTCACATGCCTCATAATAAATACACGATTAGTAGTTTATGAATTGCAAACTGAGTAAATGATTACACACACACACACACACACACACACACCTGTGTCGGAGGCCAGCCAAGAGCATCTGACTCGTCTGTCTGTTTTTAGAGTTCACGTCACGACGGCCAGGAGGAGGAGAGGTGGTCGGTTAGCCTTCCCTGCTCCGCTAACCTGATTAACATTCCACCCCTGGCTGGAAATCACAAAGAACCACAAGTGTAGCAAAGTCGTAACCGAATCAGTGCAGAGCAAGTGTACAGCAAGTGCCTATTTTGGAGCAATTGCCTATTTTGGAGAGAAAAACGGTTTGAATTTAGTTTTTTCTTCTTTCTTTTCCTCAATGTTGATCCTCTTGTTGTCCACATGGGAACAAGCGCGACGACTTCCTTCATGAAACCGCACTTCATGAAACCTTCTTGTTCCTCCAATTCATTGTTTTAGGAAAGAGTCAACAATATCAAAGACATACGCAAACAACACTGAGTGTCGCCACACGCACCACACACACACACACCACACACACACACACACACACACACACACACACACAGCCAGCTGGGGGATGAATCATAGGTCACTGTTCCGTTTCAAGTTGTACAACGCAGGGATCTGAAGTCCACAAGAAGAGTTTGTGGAGGAGATACAAAACCTGCTGTGATTTTGAATGAAGGTAGCAATTGAAGGTTCTTACCCTATTACCATAATTATTTACCAGAGCAGACATGAGCATGGCAATTAACCTTAAGTACCACGGTCTTCCTCTCTTTGTTTCATCCGCTTTTCTTTATGAATCATTGTAAAGTAATTCAACAAACAAAAAGTAAAACGCACACAAAAAGACTAAAATGACAGACACACGAGACAGCTCTCTATTGGGCTGGCCAGTCTATTGTGTTTTGAATTATGATTTGACTTTTCTCCTCGTGTTCTGCTCTTACTGTCCCTCTCGCTATGTCCTAGACAAACAAATGTGCACATGCCTGAATGCACATGTGCACTCACACAATGACATCATAAACTTCTTAACCCCCCCCCCCGCCCCCCCCTCTCCCTCTCCCAGTCCAAACTTAGCCTGGACCATAAGATGAGCTCAGAATAGGATACTGGATGTTCAACACCAAGTGCCATAAAGATCCCAGCTGGGGCTTCCTTGTGCCAGGGGCGGGCGAGGGAGCACGAGAGAGAGAGAGAGACACAGAGAGAGACATGGAGTGAGAGAGGGAGGGCCGGACGACTGCTGTTCACACGGTCATCACCTGCTGTCTCCCAGGCAATTTGTTATAGAGTTGTCACCGTAGAATCCACAGCACGTCCCGGGGTAAACAAAGACAGGGGTCAGATATAATGAGCATCTGAAGCGGCTCCATAGCCCAAACATGACAACACAGCCAGAGGACAGGCAGTCCTGCTCTGTGGAACACGAGCAAGCTGACCACTGGCCGGCCGAAAGCAGCCTGGCAGAAGGCTGCCCAGAGAAGAACATGTACACTGGACACCTGGTCAGCACACACAGGGTTTAAAAACATGACCAACCCACCACTGTCTTATGGGTGGAACACATACAGTAGGTAAACGTGCATGCATACACACACAGTTGTGTGTTATATGTAAGCATGCACATAAACACTTGTAATGTAAAGGTAAAACATGCACACACACACACACACACAGAGTTGTAACTTATAGGTAAACATGCACACACACACAACACACAGGCACACACGCACACACAGTTGTAACTTATAGGTAAACATGTATACACACACTTGTAACGTAAAGGTAAACATGCACACACACACACACCACACACACACACACACACACACACAGTTTTAACTTATAGGACACACACACGTGTGAGGGTTGCAAAAGGAGTCGGAGTCTCACATCTGTGCAAATGCGGTACACAAATGATGCACAAAGCACACCTGTGTGTGTGTGTGTGTGTTGTGTGTGTGTGTGTGTGTGTGTGTGTGTGCGTGCGTGTGTCCATTGGCACTAGCGTTGCCCTTCAGACAGGCCACTTGTCTCCAGGCATGACCAGAGGAGGGAGAGAACGAGTGATGAATCAGAATCCCTTCCATCAGACGAGGTTTCCTTTGATTGACATCAAGTGTTACCAATTGCATTGAAACAATTTTTTCATTCAGAAAGTGAATTCATTCAGAATGTGGATTTTGGACCCAAGGTTTCCTCCTCTTGGAGAGGGGTTGGATAATAAGCTGAAGTTGTCCTAAGCAGAGCCAAGACATCATGAATCTGTATCCATCATTAAGCAGGATACCTCATACCTTTCTCATAGATGCAAACACTTATACAAATAGTTATTTCAAATAGATCTAAAGGCAACAACTATAGCCATGCCTGCTGTGATCAATAAGTTACCAAAACAGTTTCAAGTTACAATTTACAGACAGTCAGTTTAATGCTGAAACATGAAGGAAGTCCAATTATGAGAGGGTACAGAAAGGAATCAATTTAAAGTCCATGGCTCCTACGCACCAAACATCCAAGATGAATGTTTTAGAATGGCATTAATAATAATAATAATAATAATAATAATAATAATAATAATATATAATCCCCATGGATAATCAAAGTAATCCATTAAAGGAAAGACAAACATAAATCCATCATTCGATATGATGGGAAAAGTCTATCAAGGTCCTTCTTTAACTTAAATATACTGTAGTTCCTAATGAACTACATTCATGTGCTTCTCTCTCTCCACAGGGCGGCCACCTTGGCCGCTGGGTCTCCAAACAAAAACTCAAGTGTGGGTGTGGCCAAATTACAAGCCAATTACCACCAACCTACTATCAATTAGTCCCCAACACAGCACAACACAAATCACTTAACATCAATGAAACAAACACATATTTACCACCAGACCAAACATATTGGGCTGGATATGTCTAGGTATAGGCAGGACATTGGGGATCGAACCCACAACTTTTCAGCTTGGAGTTGGAAACACAATCCCTTCTGACTATCAGTATAGTATTCTCGATAACATGCTGGTTTGAACACTTGATAAACCTTAAATATAGATTGTACTGTTATATAAATAAAGAAGCTCAAACCCTGAAGCCTCCAACAAATGAGTCAGGTTAACATATGAAAAGGGGACATTTTTGGTTCATTCGCTTCAAATTAATTTAAACTGTGTTGAATGTTTCAATACAATAAGCATTATTTCTGAATTGTCCTCGATTTATATTTATTCAAAAGATTAATAGAAGCCCGGACCACACCGTGTGTGTGTGTGTGTGCGAGAGAGAGAGAGAGAGAGAGAGAGAGAGAGAGAGAGAGAGAGAGAGAGAGAGAGAGAGAGAGACTTTCTAACCGGCGACAGGACAGTGGACACATATTTCTAGCGGTACGTGCATCCCTCATAACATACATAACATAACATAACAAGACCTACTTTCGAAACCGTCCAAATATATAAAGATATAAAGATATAAAGATATAAAGATATATACACAAGACGGCCGCGCGTCTCCAAGCTGGTACGGAGCAGCATCTCCATCCCCGAGGAGGGAAGGTGGTGCGCACGTCACCATCACACTCCTCCTCACTCCTCATCTCTCTGGGTACCCAAGCACCTCGGATACCTGACGCTACAACTATTATTCATTTATTGACGTTTCCTCCCCACATCTATTTTGGGGTCAGAAGCGGCGGGACGCGTTGGTTTTTGGATGAGGCTGAACTTTCCAAACTCCGCACCCGAAGACGCCACGATGACGCAAACTTCAAACCCAAACTTCCCCGCGCGGTTCTCACCTGTGGTCTGTAATGGGGGGCAGAGATAAATAAGGAGGGTGGGGGTGGGCGTGGGGGTGGGGGTGGAGGTGGGGTGGGTGGGGGGTGGAGATGCTGCGTCCCGGAGCCCCTCAGCGACGTGGTGCCGGCGGAGCAACCATGATGGGGATCCGGAGGGGAAGACGCGACGCCGGGACGACGCGCCGCTCGTCCGTGCGCCCCCGCAAACACGCGTCGTCGTCGTCGTCGTCGTCCAGGATCTACTTCACCTGCACGCTGCTGCTGCTCGTGTTCACGCCGCGCGTCGACTCGTCCTGGTGGTGAGTGACGTGTTTCCATTGACGTTGATGTTACATCTCTGTGGAGGCTGCAGACTGTTGGAAGTGGCGTGATCAATGACCGTTCTTGGAGCATTCGTGATCGATCGTCAATCAATGAAGTTGAGTCAGAGTTATGATACGTTTGTGTATTTTATTGCAATTTCATCTGCAGTCCCACATGCCCATTTTGCACACAGTATGTGTTTTTTGCGAGAACACATTCAGCCAAAGTGAATTGTTCGCAATTCTGTTCGATATGGCTGCAAAATCATCTAATAATCCAAAAAGCTAAAGGTGAGCAATCATGCGTTGGGGTTTCTTATTTTTTTTTTGGGGGGGGGGCAGACAATGCCATAATCATGACATAATGAGCAGAACTTGTGTCAGGACTGTAGGGAGATAAATGAGACATCATCCGTCCTGCGGGGGGGGGGGGGGGGGGGGGGGGGGGTCGTGGCAGGTGCAGGCAGCCGTGCATGAATGCGCGGTGCTTGATTATTTCTCTCGAGGTATTTGGGGATCAGACGAGAACCCCCCCCTCCCCCCCCCCCCACACACACACACACACACATGCACCCCCCCCCCCCCCCCCACACACACACACACCCACCACCCACATATACACACACACACATGCACCCCCACACACCCTCCCATGCACACACACACGTACGACCCACACGCAGCCCACACGCATTTTTATTTGACCATAACGTCTGCTATATAAATCTGCCTATATGGTCTTATGCTTTTTTTTCCTCTTCTGTAATCATCAATTCCTTCATAATTATTTCTCGTTATGAATAAATATGTTTATTAAATGAGCCATAGAGCACATGGTTTGTTATACCTCAGCCCGTTCCTGCGCTGTTTTATGACAAATGTTCTTATGAATCCACATGGGCTCATCTAGGCATCCATTAACTTGTTATTTGCAATACGTGCAAACATTTTGATGAGCAACACAGGACCCTATCACCCACTCACCCTCCGACCCCCCCCCCCCACCACCACCACCACACACACACACACACACACAACACACACAACACACACACATACACACACTTTTCCATTCCATTTCATCCTCTCTCACTCACTCTGTTTTATTGTAGCGTGCATGTGCTTGCGTATGCGTGTGTGCTTGTGTGTGTGTGTGTGTGTGTGTGTGTGTGTCTGTGTGTGTGCAGCACAGGGGTCTCTTGGCACGGCCCCCTCCTCCGTGTACAACACACAATAAACAGGAGTCTCTGCTCTGCTTTAGCGCTCAGAGCCCCGCTGGACGGGCCGTGTCAGCGTAAGAATGGGCTGGGGGGGGCTGGGGGGGGACTGGCACAGCCATAACAGGAGTGGAAATAGCTGTGTCTGTGCTCTGTGTGTGTGTGTGTGTGTGTGTGTATGCTGCTCTTTCGGTGGTCATGGCCAATGGTGGTGTGGTGGTGGCTGCAGATTAGGGGCCCATAATGATATCCGGATGGAGGCTGAAGCGTGCAGGCTTTAGAACGTCTGTCATATATGTGTGTGTGCGTATGTGTGTGAGAGGGAGTGTGTGTGCGTGACTCATGAGAATGTGTGTGTGTTGGGTGAGAGTGTGTGCGTATGACTCATGAGAGTGTCTGCACAAGTGTGTGTGTGTGTGTGTGTGTGCGTGAGAGAGTGTGTGTAATAATCTGTGTGCGTGTGCATTAGAGGAAGAGGGTGTTTGTCCCGTATATTGTTACTATTTAATGATTTAGAAAATGCTTTTGTGCTCAGCGATTTATTCCACATACCTGAGCAGGTTAGAGCACATTTCCCAAGGATGCCTGTGCTGCCGTGGACATGGGGAATCGAACCGGCAACCTTTTGGCCGGGAAACATAACACCTTGAGCCACCGGACTACCACTAGCCACTATTCATCTCTAAATGAATAGTGGCTATATGTGGTTATTAAGTTATTAAGAGTGGTTCTTTAGGCCTTGGGGAAATAGATCTATCTCTCTCTGTGTCTAATAGATCCTATAGCCACCAGACGACCCCCCCGCCCCCCCCATCACTATTCATCTCATATGTGATTTACTTATTCAGAGTGGCTCTTTAGGCCTCGCTGGGAACAGATCTATCTCTCTCTCTCTCTCTCTGGCGATCTGTGTCTGATAGAACTATTCTACGGCACGTGGTGCTTGGTCCTTGCCGAAGCCACGCCTCCGATATTAGCACGCAAACGGACAAAATGGCGCGCGCGTGCTTTAGCGGGGCGTTCAGTGCTGTGACAAGAATGTACACACAACCGCTGGGAACGGTTTATTTATTCAGCAGTGTGTGTGTGTGTGTGCGTTGATGACAATGACGATGATTACTACGTCTCAATATCACTTTTCATCATCATGTGCAATATTCCTCATGTGCAATACTACTTCTCAATACCATTGGCAACTTGTTTTGTTTGTTTACTGAATATCTTACCTCCTTTTCCGTAGGCTTATTCACTGTAAATTATTCTATTGTTTATTACTCTATTGTTTATTATTCTATTGCTATGCTTATGTGGTATTTTTGAGGAACCTCTGGCACAAGAATTTCCTTCTGGATTAATAAAAGTTCTATCTTATCTTATCTTATTTTGTCTTATGATACTGCTAGTGATGCTAACTATCGCCCGGGGGTGGGGGTTGGGGGTGTGGGGGGTCCGGGGGCTGCAGGTACATCGGAGCGTTGGGCGCCCGGGTGATCTGCGACAACATCCCGGGGCTGGTCAACAAGCAGCGGCAGCTCTGCCAGCGGCACCCGGACCTGATGCAGTCCATCGGCGACGGCGCCCGGGAGTGGATCCGGGAGTGCCAGCACCAGTTCCGCCAGCACCGCTGGAACTGCAGCACGCTGGAGCGAGACCACACCGTGTTCGGCCGCGTCATGCTGCGAAGTGAGCGGGGTTCCGCCGCTCTGTGTGTGTGTGTGTGTGTGTGTGTGTGCGTGGGAGACTGTGTGTGTGTGAAAGAGTGTGTGTGTGTGTGGGAGTGTGTGTGGGAGAAAGTGTGTTGTGGTTGTCTGAGAGTGTGTGTGTGTGTGAGAGTGTGTGTGTGTGTGTGTGTGGGAGTGTGTGTGGGAGAGTGTGTGTGTGAGAGTGTGTGTGTGTGTGTGTGTGTGTGTGTGTGTGAGAGTGTGTGTGTGTGTGTGTGTGTGTGCCAGTGTAAGTACATGATCAGCCTGTTATCTGCCTCTTTGAATACATGAGAAGGCATGGGAAGGGGCTCTAGCTTAGTCTGGAAGTTGTTCTCTGGCATCTGGAAGGTTGCTGGTTCGCTCCTCGTCCTCCTCCTAGCCAAGTGCAGAGGTGTCCCTGAGCAAGACAGACACCTACATAACCCCAACCCTGCTGCTCCTGACCAGCTGGCTGTTGTTGCCTTGCATGGTTGAAAGACACCGCTGTCGGTGTATGAATGTAAGACACTAATCGTAAAGCGCTTTGGACAAATGCAATCCATTCACTGATACATGTTGACTGTTTTGTTTGGCCACTGCCAATGCACAGATAAAAACACATTGAAATGTATAATTATCAAATTCCGATTTGATAATTTGATAATTATCTGCTCATGCAACGCATTGTGTGTTTGAACACCTCCCAACACGCTCAGGCACAAGCGCACAAATGACTTGTGGTTTTAGCTCTCTCTCTCTCTCTCTCTCTCTCTCTGAGAGAGAGAGAGAGAGAGAGACGTTAGAGTGTGAGGTGATTAACCTCAGGGTTCACACAGGGATCAAAACGGGGGGTCTCATGGATCTGGGCGAACCCTCTGCGGACCCCCGGAGCACCGGCTGGTCTGGCTGGCCGGAGGGGAGCAGCGTGCCGAGTGCCGGAGAAGAAGAAGAAGAAGAAGAAGAAGAAGAAGAGCACGGCACTTGCACCTTCCCAGGAGGGGGAGGGGGGGGAGTAAGATTGGGGAAAGTGGATGTTCTCCGAAAACAAGTAGCGCATCGAGAGATCCACACGGATGATGTATAAACAGTAAGGGGAGATGTAAATATTTGGGTAGATGTTTCTGGCAGCCAGACAAAAGCCCGGGCTCTGCTCCGTGAGCAGGGCTGCTGCGGAGCGGCGAGGTCGGGTGGGAAAGCCAGACCAAATAACCCACACACACACACACACACACACACACACACTCCCCCCTTCTTGCTCTCGTTCTCCCGCTCCCTCCTCCACCCACAATCACCCCATTACCCCCTTGGAAAGAGAAAGGAATGACCTCTCTCTCCCGCTCTCCCAATCCCGTGGATATAAACTCCCAGCCGTGTGTCTGGGAGGGCTGCCGTCTGTGGGGGTCAGGGCGAGGTGGGGGTGAGGCAGAGGGTACCGGCTGTCCGTCCATCCACTGTACACAGACACATTCTTTATGCTGCTAGAAGGATACGAAAAGAGACTTCACTGCTGTTAATTGATCAGATCAATAATAATCATAAAAACAATGACTGTTTTAATTTTTGATAGTTCAATGAATGAATTCTCGAACCCAACCCGCTGGTTTCTGAACTGGTAAATGGATTACATTTATATATCGCTTTACAGTATTGCCGCACATTCACCCATTCATACACAGACGGCGGTGCCAACCATGCAAAGTAACAACCAGCTGGTCGGGAGCAGTTAGAGTTATAGGTGTCTTGCTCAGGGACACCTCGACACCTAGGGGGAGCCGGGGTTCGAACCACCAACCTTCCAGTTGCCAGACAAATGCTCTCCCCCCCTGAGCCGAAGCCACTGCCGCCCCACTGGTAACAGGCAACATGGCCACAGTACGCAACGTTACCATGCCAACGGTCTGATGGAAAAAACGAAACACTGAAGTGTCGCCTGCATTAAATATACTGACAAGTGATAAATAACGGTCCGTATACATTAAACATTTATCCGTTTGTTTAATAGAAAGCTCACGTTGCGATGTGATGTGTGTGAGCGCGCCAGATCTCGAACCCCCGCCACACTTCAACAAAGTTTCAAGGCAAAAGCGTAAAGACGCTCCTTGTATACATGGTTTACACTTCACGGGGGGAACACTGTTTATTATTATTCTGATTCTCTCTGGGCGTCTCCGCGCAGGCAGCCAGGAGGCGGCCTTCGTGTACGCCATCTCCTCGGCCGGGGTGGTGTACGCCGTCACCAAGGCCTGCAGCCTGGGCGAGCTGAAGATCTGCGGCTGTGACGGGCTGAAGCGCGGCCGGGCGGGCGACGAACAGGGCGAGTTCGACTGGGGCGGCTGCAGCGACGACATCCACTACGGCATCAAGTTCGCCAAGGACTTTGTGGACGCACGCGAGTGGATGGTGAAGGACGCGCGGGCGCTCATGAACCTGCACAACAACCGCTGCGGACGCATGGTGAGACACACCACTCACCACCGGGGGCGGGGGGGGGGTTAGGGGGAGGGAGGCGGGTGGCGTTCACCTCACCACCCCGACACACATTATTAGGTCTGGGAATCCATGCGATTTCCAAAGCTATGTTTGTGCATCTGCTTCCCTGTGTATTGTTTTAACCGTACCATTACATTTATATTTAGGGCATTTAATAAGTACATTTAATAAGTACATTTGTCCAAAGAGAGTGAAACAACAATCACTGACAGTACAGGAAGATTTGAATAGAACAAGTTTCAAGCACTCATCATTCCTTTGATTGGCCCTTGCTGGTAAACAGCAAGATGAGTCGGATCATAATCTTTATCATAACCTTCTGTCGATGATATCAATGTCCTGGTGAACATATCAATGATCGAGTGAACATATCAATACCCTAGTGAACATATCAATGTCCTGGTGAACGTATCAATGTCCTAGTGAACATATCAATGTCCTGGTGAACGTATCAATGTCCTAGTGAACATATCAATACCCTAGTGAACATATCAATACCCTAGTGAACGTATCAATGTCCTAGTGAACATATCAATACCCTAGTGAACGTATCAATGTCCTAGTGAACATATCAATACCCTAGTGAACGTATCAATGTCCTAGTGAACATATCAATACCCTAGTGAACATATCAATGACCTAGTGAACATATCAATGTCCTAGTGAACATATCAATGATCCTAGTGAACATATCAATGTCCTAGTGAACATATCAATACCCTAGTGAACATATCAATACCCTAGTGAACGTATCAATACCCTAGTGAACGTATCAATGTCCTAGTGAACATATCAATACCCTAGTGAACATCTCAATGTCCTAGTGAACATATCAATACCCTAGTGAACATATCAATACCCTAGTAAACGTATCAATACCCTAGTGAACATATCAATGTCCTGGGGAACATATCAATGTCCTGGTGTCCTTCAGTATGGTATGGTAAAGTAGGTCTGTCTGTTGTGGTTCTATTCACAAATCATTGATCCCATCTGCGAACATTGGTGTGAATAATTATGCAACATCAAACTTCCTGCATGCAGTACCGACATATGAGGGTTTAAAAACACTCTCTGCTACCAACTCTTGCACTTGGCTTTTTGAGCTTTTGTCTTGATTGTACAGACGGCGAGGTTACTGTCCAGTTTGGCGAATAAAGTTCGATCATGGGTTTGGCCTGCATGCCATTGGCTCGTTTTTGTTATCATATTTTTGTATTAGTGTCTATCGGGCGGAGGGTGGTTTTGTGACAGTTTAATGGGAGGAGGAGGAGGTGGTGGCGGCCGTGAGAGAGCCGGGTTTCCTTCCATGCTCACACATCGAGCGGTAACACCCTTGTTCACATGCTTTCTGTCTTGGGCCTGATGTTTTCATGGCAATGAATTATCCATAATCACTACAAGATGAAAGCAAGCCTCGCACCAGTGGAACACAAATTCAGTTGGTCACCAGTCGGGGCTTAATCGTGTCACGCTTTGCACACGTAGCAGTAACATATTGATCTGACTATAAGTGCGTATTCATTAACCATTTGGCCAAGCCAAGATGATCCTGCAGGCAGCGTTTCATGCCACAGGGGGCAGTATCATTGGTTTAACCCTGCACGACCTTTGACCTTTGACCTTTTACCTCAGGCGGTGAAGCGCTTCATGAAGCTGGAGTGCAAGTGTCACGGTGTGAGCGGCTCCTGCGCCGTGAGGACCTGTTGGCTGGCCATGGCCGACTTCCGGCGCACCGGCGACTACCTGCGCAAGAAGTACAACACAGCCGTCGAGGTGACCATGAACCAGGACGGCACAGGCTTCACCGTGGCCGACAAGGACTTCAAGGGGAACACCAAGAATGAGCTGGTGTACGTGGAGAACTCGCCAGACTACTGCCTCACGGACCGCACAGCAGGTGGGGGTGTTGAGGTGGAGTTTTATTTGCAGACCTTTATCATTGTGCCCGTGTGTGTGCGTTGATTGACGGTTGCGCCGATCACAAAGCAGTGTGGAGTGTGTGGGGTGATGGCTGGTTGAACCTGCGGCCCTTTACCACGAGGCAATGCACCGCAAGTATGCGGCCCCACCCACCCACCCACCCAGCTCCCAGACTAATCAGCCCGGGCCAGGTGAGGCTGATTAAACCAGCCACCAAACACACACACACAAGCAGTATTAAGGCTAACTGTGCCAAATCGGAGTAAACCAAAAAATCACAGCGACTATCCCATCACTTTATGCTACCTACACCTTGGAGAACATACACTGGAGGGGCGTTTGACTACAAAGGATAATTGGAAAGGAAAAAATTCTGAGATTTCCCATCTCTGCATCCAAATCAAATTATGTTAATTATCTTCTTCAACTTCAGCTTGACAACTTCCCCTGCACTTTATCTAACAATCTTCATTCAGCATTAACTTCAAGTCCAGTCTGCAACTCTAATAAAGCCACACACACACACACACACACACACACACACATTACTATCCACCCTGTATAACACTCCTCCCATTGTTATATTGCAGTGATTTTCCAGGAAAACATCTGCCATAAGATATTAATTCATTAAAAGGAAAATGTTAAGTATGAGGCTTCCCACCAGGAACGAAATGGGACCAGATGAATTGCCGCAGCCCTGTGTCAGTTTCGCAAAATCTATGATAATCACAGACGCGTTTGCTGAAGGCCACATTCCTACACAGCTTAAAGTTCAATGATTTGACCTCTTTAATTTTTTCCTCTCTGTTTGTTTTACCTTGGACGACTTTGTCTCAGCGTTTTGTCCAACTCACGTCAGGAGAACACGATGCCGGTTAATAAACTGCTACTAATTAACTTGTTATCAGATCACCAAGACAACAATAACATGACCGTAGTGTGGTCTATTAGAGCTAGTTGAGTGGCAGATCTACCAAGTGATGTCCAATGAAAGATCCCACACTTGAAAGAGTCCCCCCCCCCCCCCCCC
>PIJE02002051.1:56758-64593 GCA_002895965.2 Coryphaenoides rupestris | reverse complement strand
CTGGAGCGTCACATTCAAGCCAGAGGCTGCCGTGTGTGTGTGTGTGTGTGTGTGTGTGTGTGTGTGCGTGCGTGCGCGTGTGTGCGTGTCCGTGTGTGTATGTGTGTATGTGTGTCTGTGATGTTGTGGTTGAATGAGTGTGTGTGTGTTTCAATGGCAGTGATGCTGAATGAATCAGTGTGTGCAAGCGTGCGTGTGTGTGTGTGTGAACACGTGTCTGTGTGAGAGTATTCGCCGCTGTGTGAGTGTGTTTGTGTGTGCGTGTGAAAGAGTATTTGCCGCGTTGTGTGTTTTTGTGTGTGTGTGAACATGTGTGTGTGTGTGTGTGTGTGTTTCTCTCCTGGTTTTTTTTCATGGCAGCGAGGGAAATCAGTCGCTCTTTGTCTGGACAACAAAGTGTTCCCCAGAAAACACACAGAGACAACAGAGGGATCTGTGTGTTCTGTGGACCCTACGGACGCCTGTGGTCCTGTGTACGAAGGTTCTGCCAGCATGTATTCGTCCTTTTTTCGGGGTCGGAACAATCAACCTCCCAAGGTGGTCATATAGCATCTAATATCGCGGACGGATTCAGTGAATTTGACGGCTGAGGAGTTTCTCACCGTGCCCGAGCGTTGTTTAACACTCAAACAAGAAATTGATCCGAGTAAAAAGCATTTTGTATCAAACCATATGTAGTCCATCCATACACCCACCATATACATGTATCTATGAAGTATAGCATATCTATGATGTATAGTATATCTATGATGGAGAATTCAAGTCTTTAAGGAGCTAAGGTAGGAGTTTTGGCTTCCGGTGAAGCCAGGGGTCCATTGCTGTACATGGGGGACCATTAACTTACAGATGTCTCGATTCAGCGCTGTCTTGATTCAGTCTTTTCCCGTGTTAAAAGTTTCTTGTTATAATGTTGAGTCAAGTCGATTGGAAACAAAGGCGTGCTTAAAATTCGATTTTCCCGGGAATACGCGGAAGACGGAGAAAAAAGCAATTTCACGGCGTTTCACATCCAGCCGTTTGCAAAGAGGAAGAGTGAGGAAAAGCTCTTCTCACATCTTTGATTTCCACGGCATCATCAGAATCTGCTTCACCGTGAGCCTCACGTGTTGAAAGAAAGACATTTCAGCAGGGCAGCGGAAAAACCATAGATATTGCCGGTGGAGTAAAGGAGAGAGTCAAAGGAGGAGAGCGAGAGAGAGAAAGAGAGAGAGAGGGAGAGAGAGAGATACACAGAGAGAGGAGAGCAAGAAAGATAATGAGAAAGAGAGCAATAAAATAAAGCGAGAGAGAGAGAGAGATGGTGTTTAAGTGCTCACCAGAGAGGGAGAGGCAGAGTGAGAGGAACGAGAGAGAGAGAGAGAGCGAGAGAGAGAGAGATAAAGAGAGAGAGAGAGAGAGAGAGAGAGAGATGCTGTTTCAAGTGTTTTAAGGCTGTGAACATTTGGCACCATCTCTCCTGTTCAAACTCACTGGGGATCTGTACTGATGTGCAGAAGTCAATGTGAAGTCACCACTAGAAACACACACCCACATGCACAGACACACACACGCACACACACACACACCCACACACGCACACACACTGCTGCGTGTCGGATCGAGGACGAACCCGACACGCCGCTCCCTGTGTCGCCGCAGATGTGTGATTAGTTTACCGGTGGTTTGTTTGCTGCGCTTCTGAAGTCATCAAGGCCTACAGGAGTGTGTGTGTGTACGTGTGTGGAAGCAGGTTTTTTTGTTCTCTTGTTTTCACTTCTAACAATGGTGGTCAGATTACAAATAAATATAAAATACCACAAATATGCATGCCCAGTCGTCAGAGGACTAGGGTGGGCGTTTCTGTTCTCTGTTTAACATCCCCCCCGTATCCAATTCTACCCCATCTAATATAATATTTCCGAGCAAAGAGCCCGTTTAATCATCCCGAGCTCAATATCGTGCCTAACATCACCCGGGAAATGGGAGCACATTTTGTTGACACATTATTATCGCACTGAAACGGTCATGAACCGTAAAAGTAAAACGATCATCTCCACGTGAATATTAATTCTGTATTATCGGGAGTGTCACGGAGTGTCGACGCGTATTTTTTTCCAGGAATGAGGCGACCGGGATCGAGAGCAGCCCATCGGTGGGATCCCGGTGACACACACACACACACACACACACACACACACACACAAAGCCTACGGTGGCACGGCGAGGGCCACGCTGAAGCCGAAACCGCTGGGGAGACGTTTGGTGCAATGCAGCATCACATGACCCTGATCCCAAAAAATAATCCCGAGTGTCATATACAGTAAATAGGCCATTTTGCAACAGCAACGGCCAACTTTTGGTTGTACGTCACGCGGTTTGTATATTTTGTAGATCGGTCGATTTTATAGCAAATGCGGTAGACCCTACACGTGATTCGCTTTGCTTGTCTTCCAGCTATTTCCGCCGGGAACCTCGGCCGTCGTCTCTCGAGATCGCCGAGATCTCACGCACTGTCAAACACGAGAGGGAAGTTTAACAGCAGTGTCATTAAAATTCCACGGCAGCCAGAGAGATAGAGCGGGGTGAGCGGGGGGGGGGCGGGGAGGAGGACTGTATATTTTAATCCCACCGTGTCCATCCTTTCTCATTATTCCTATCAGTGACTTTCAATTTCCGAGCCCCTCTTATCTGAAATGGAGTGAGCTGACATTAACAAACAACCTCGTGGGAGAGTTTTCAAGTCACACCGCCGCCACCGCCGCCACCCAGATACCAATTTGAAGGTAAAAACGGGAATTTGGATCAATTTAGAATTAGAGTAATATTGAAATGGAATGAAATGTACTTTTTTTTAACAGGGATGAGGAATCACAGCACTTATTAATATTTGTTCTGGACGTAAAAGTTCTGTCCTAAAATATTTGGGGAATCGGGAGTTAGACCTCTGCATGTCTTGAGTATATAATATATGATATAAACAACATGGAGGTACTTGTATCTTTTATTTTCAAATATAGATGCAAATATTTCAAATATACACTTTCTGACCTTTTCATCATCAACAATATTCTTTGATCACCTTTATATCTTCTCTAGATCTTCTCTCTCTAAAGCTGGGGTCTGCTGCTCACAGAGCACAGAGCTACTTTATTTACCTTTCTTCAGGGGTCAAAGATCATGATTGGCTACACCAACATCACACATAGCAAGTTAACAATAAGATATCTGTAGCTTCTTCCAGAGAGAGAGAGAGAGAGAGAGAGAGAGAGAGAGAGAGAGAGAGAGCGTTGACCGATATCTAAAGCCAGTATTTCTAACAGGTAAATGTCAGTAAAAAGGTGGGAACGTTGTCTCTCTCGTATCGCAGATAAAAGGAGAGTGTGTGCAGCGTGCACGTAACCTGCCGGCGACATGTATGCACACACACACACACACACACACACAAACATGCGCACACACGCACACACACACACAATGTCAGTGGAAATGTCAGTCTGAGAGGGGAATGAGATGGAATCTAAATAACATGGGAGAAAGAGAGTGAGAAAGAGAGAAAGAGAGAGAGAGAGAGAGGGAGAGAGAGAGAGAGAGAGAGAGAGAGAATGTGTGTGTGAGAGAGAGGGAGGGAGGAGATGGTTTGAGTAAGGTTTGTGTCAATAGGACAAGCAACACATTTCAAATGATTTATGTTCTTGAATTAATGAATACATGTGAATACATTTTCGTGTCATCATTGTAAATTTAACATTTGACCCGCAAAAGAGAGAAGAATGTTCCAGTTGGATCCAGTCACTGTCACTGTCGGAGAGCACAATAGTTTTTCTATTGAAAGCTAATATCCCAGCACACCAATCCTGCAGCGTTTACCCACAACCCACCAGAGACAGGGCCTGGGCCACAACCAGAAGCCCATTTGATCTGGGAAAGATCCGGGCTCACAGATCAGAAACCCGACTGTCAACAGCTCCAAGCCATTGTGTTCACAGCGCTTTCTTTGTTCTTTCATGCCAGCACCCTTTTTTCTACACACTTTTATGTGCACGGTGTCAGTAAGAGAATAGGGAATAGGGAATAAAAAAGCGATGTTTGTACGTGTAGTACCAATGGTGGCCACAGGGCGCAACCTTTTAAGGAATCTCAAAGAAAGCGCACAGATGTAAAAATGGTATTAGCAGGCAGCTCTGCCCCACTTGCTGTCACGGGTGGAGACTCAGCAAGGGGAACATGTGACGCTTTGCTTCTCAATTAAGACAATTGCAAATATATACGAAGACACACTTGCCCGCCCGATAGCCTACCGCATGCTGATTGGCTGGGGAGTGACCCCGCCTGCTTCCACACAGTTCTCCACCGGGCTAATTAAACAGCCAGCCAGCTCTAGAGGGCTAAACTACTGAGGAAGAGGGAAATATGTACAGAAAATAAATATCGTAATAACTCAGTGGTGTACAGAAAGTGTGGAATGGTGGCGGGCAGGTGTGTGTGTGTGTGTCTGTGTGCGTTTTGGAGAGAGTGAGAGAGTGGAGAATGTGCGAGAGGGTGAAAGACAGAGGGAGGGAGCGAGACACAGAAAAGAGAGAGAGAGAGAGAGCGAGAGCGAGAGCGAGGAGGTGTGAAGACAGACTAGCGGTGCAGAACACCAGGTGCACGATTTATCCGTGCACGCTCTGCAGGCTGCGGCACTAAATTAGGCCTCGCCGTGGACACACACACACACACACACACACACACACACACACACACACACACACACACACACACACAAACGTGCAAGCACACACACACTCAGACATGTACGCACATCCACAAACACACACACAGCGAGCCAGCGGTGCCCAGACTCACCCAGATGTTGCCGTCCTGGTTGTACGGCTTCCAGTTCCTGCCCGTGTCGCTGTAGAGGAGGCGGTAGCGCGTCGTCCAATCAGAACTGCTGTAGCGGCCCTGCGTCGATATGGCGACCACCTGCTTCCTGGAGCCCAGGTCCACCTGCAGCCACTGGTAGTGGTCGCTGTCCAGGGGTGACCAGCCCCCAGCACCTGGGGTCACACGGGGACAAGGCCACCATACATTAAGCGATGTGGTGAAGACTGGACTTTATTCAGGACTGACTGAGTGTTACGACCTCCCAATAAAGAAGCCCCCGCCCGCCCGGCCAGTTAAACAGGACAACGGGGTCGTTAACACCGGGTACAGACGACCCCGTATACCCGGGCAGTAAATCCGGTGTTTTATGGACGTTATTTGAAATGTATGTAACATTGATTTTCAGTTTGAGTTTCACTGGAGAGTCTGGAAGTACGTTTTATGATGGGCTCCCATGCAGGAGGAGAGATTTGGGGTGTGGGTCGAGTCCGGACTGGGTGGCACAGACCAAAGTGTGTGTGTGTGTGCGTGCGTGCATGTATGTGTGTGTACATGTGTGTGTACATGGGTGGGGATGTCAAGGCAACCTCTGCTCACTGTCGAGACTTCATAATTCTGACTAATTCCATCCGTCCTGCATAATCTATATATTGTATATTATATTACTATATACTGTATATATATATATATATAGTATATAGTCATGTTAGCCGTCTAGCTGGCTGAGAATGACCCTGTCCATTTATTTTATTTTATTTTTATGTCTAGTCGTCAAGATGTAGGAGGATACTAAACAGTCCAAAGAAAAATGGAGCAGACTTTAAAATAAAGACATAATACAATAAAACTAAGCAAACCCAGATTAGCTGACATTGAGACGGACGTTAAGAAAACACAATCTTCCTATCACCAAAACGTTTTTCTCCTTTTGTAATATGAACAGCCTTCCCAAAATAAAATAAAGAATAATAAAAAACGTATTTTGCTTAATACTGGAAGAAAGCAGTGTTCCCGTCAGCTTAAGCCCTCGTTCTATAGCAAGCTGAATCAAAAGGGTGTTCCCTGCTGTGAACACAAAGCGTTTTATCGCGTTGCAATATGGATGAATAAGAACTAAAATCATCAAAACAGCAAACAATCTCCCTCATCTTTCAGGAACTTGAACTGACTCCAATGACCGCGATATGAACGATAGATATTTCCATTTAAAAGCGGAAATATCACTCAAATCCTCTCAGAAGTGAGCTTCAAACGGGAGCATTCAAAGAACAGACGCAAGGCTGTTCTGGTGGTTTTATTTCATATTTTGCGTGGTGTTGCATTGTCATGAAATGTGGTCATGAGATATGAGATGAATCAATTTGTGAAACCATCGCTTGTAATGCGGCATCCCATCTCCAATTCCCATAAAGTTCAACGTAATAAAGCGTCGATGGCCAGTTTGGAAACGGCCTTTTGAATTTAATAACCACATAGAAGCATCCAGACATGCATCCGAATATGATGGAATTCGGCGCTCCGAGTGTCACGATGAATAATACATATTTCCTTGTCGCCATAAATATCTCTCTCTCTCTCTCTCTCTCTCTCTCTCTCTCTCTCTCTCTCTCTCTCTCTCTCTCTCTCTCTCTCTCTCTCTCTCTCTCTCTCTCTCTCTCTCTCTCTCTCTCTCTCTCTCTCTCTCTCTCCTCTCCTTCCCCCCCCCCCCCCCATCCCTGTCGATCGGTGTCTGGGTTAGGGCACGATAAATAATAAATACATGATAATAATAATAATAATAATAATAACAACAACAAGAAGGAGACCATTTGGTGTGACCCCTGTTGGAGGGTCAGGTCCCAGGCCTGGAGACCAGAACAGCGAGGGCGGGGGTGCGGTGCGGTGTGGTGGATGGAGGGGGCGGAGTCAGGATCCACAGACACGCACGTACACACAGACACAGACACAGACACGCACGTACACACAGACACAGACACAGACACGCACGTACACACAGACACAGACACGCACGTACACACAGACACAGACACGCACGTACACACAGACAGACACGCACGTACACACAGACAGACACAGACACGCACGTACACACAGACACAGACACAGACACGCACATACACACAGACACACACACACACACACACACACACACACACACACACACTCCCACACAAACACCTGTTGTTGATCTCTTGGTGTTTTTGTCGCTAAATTCCATCTCTCACTGTCTGCGCCGCTAACTACCTCAAATGACCGTTCACTATTTGGACGCGTGAAATAATCTTTTCTTTCTTTTTACAAACTAAAACTTTGGTGGCCGTGTGCAAAGAAACGGAAAAAAAATGAAAAAGAGAAAGAGAAAAAAACCCAAAGAGAAAAATTCCAACGAGAAACTGAGAGCGAGGAATCAAACACGGTTGAGGAAAAAAAATCCTACCACCCCCCTCACCACCCACCACACAACAATCCCATATCTTATCCAATTACAGAGCCATTACACTCCAGCAGCCCCAGCCCCCTGACAGATAACCAGGACCCTCTCCCTGGGAACGTCAATACCTCAAAAACCAGCTGCTGACGAAGACACCATCTGGGCCTGGAGTTATGTGTGTGTGTGTGTGTGTGTGTGTGTGTGTGTGTGTGTGTGTGTGTGTGTGTGTGTGTGTGCCTGTCCTCTATCAGGAGGACAGGCACTAGTTTGATGGAGATAAGTCCACAGAAGGAGAGAGAATAAATACATAGAAAAGAAGAAGAAGAAGAAGAAGAAGAAGAAGAAGAATCCTGAGGAAGAATCCGAGAGAGAAGGGCTGTGAATACGCTGCCGTGTGTGGGAAGGGTGGTGGTGGTGGGGGCGAGAGTGAGAGTATGAATGTGTGTGTGTGTGTGTGAGAGAGTGAGAGAGCAACACAGAGAAGTGAGCGTGAGAGTCTGAGAGTGCGTGAGAGAGAGAGAGAGCGAGAGGAGAGCGAGAGAGGGTGATTAGGGAGGAG
>PIJE02002051.1:51758-54258 GCA_002895965.2 Coryphaenoides rupestris | reverse complement strand
TCATAGTTAAGTTAATTGGGTGTGTGTATTACGACTGACACTGAAAAGAAAGAGAACAGTGACAGGTGACGATTACAGAGATGATTGTCGAAGGTTTAAATTACTTTAACCTTTCCAGCCAGAGTGTGAAGACATTTTAGGGGTTTTTAATGAGAGTTTCGAGAACCTTTTACTACCACAGAGCTGCAGGAGAGCAGTGCTTACACTGCTACCAAAGAAAGGTGACCTTCAGGAGATAAAGAACTGGCGACCTGTCTCTCTCCTGTGTGTTGACTATAAGATGCTGTCCAAAGTTTTGGCCAACAGACTGAAAAAAGCAATGGAATACATCATTCACCGAGACCAAACATACTGTGTGCCCGGTAGGTCAGTCTTTGATAATGTGTCTTTAATTAGAGATATTTTGGAAGTCTCTAGCTCTTTGGGTTTGGAAACTGGTCTCTTATCTTTGGATCAGGAAAAGGCTTTCGACCGGGTTGAGCACCAGTACCTATGGAAGCTCATGGAAAGGTTTGGCCTCAGCACTGGTTTTATTGCCATGATCAAGGTAATGTACGAGGATATCGAGAGTGTATTGAAAATAAATGGGGAGTTAAGTAGACCTTTTAAAGTGTGTAGAGGTATCAGGCAGGGCTGTTCCATGTCAGGAATGTTGTACGCAATTTCATTAGAACCATTATTACAGAAAATACGATCCTGTATAAGTGGTCTGGTTGTACCTACGTTTGACACAAAATATGTTTTGTCTGCTTATGCCGATGACCTTATTGTTTTATTCAGCGACAGGAAGACATTGATAGAATTAGGAGAGATTGTCACAAATTTTTGGGAAGTTCTCCTCAGCGAGAGTAAATTGGGGTAAAAGTGAAGCTTTGGCAGTTGGAAATTGGTCGGTTGGTTTACCCAGCCTCCCAGAAGGTATGAAATGGAAAAAGAGATGGCTTGAAGTATCTTTGGGATTTATCTGGGAGCGCAAGATATAGTAAAGAAAAACTGGGATGGGGTGTTGGACAGAGTAAAGCCAAATTGGCGAAGTGGAGATGGCTTTTACCACAAATGTCATACCAGAGGCCGAGCCCTGGTTATCAATAATTTAGTGTCTCCACTTTGTGGCACAAAGTAGCATGTATGGAGCCACCTGCTGGATTGCTACAGGAAGTACAAGCTGTCCTGGTTGATTTCTTCTGGGATAAACTTCATTGGGTTTTCTCAGAGCGTATTGTTTTTAACTAAGGAAGAAGGGGACAGGGACTTGTGCATCTTTCCAGCAGGTTAAACAACTTTCAGGTTGCAATTTGTACAACGTTACTTATTAGGAACAAATGTTGTATGGAGAGACTTAACAAGTGCTATTTTAAGGAAGAACAGGCCAATTTTAGGGTTGGATGCTTCTATTTTTCTTTTAGATTCAAGGCAAATACGGCTGGATAACTTACCTCTGTTTTACCAGGGATTGTTCAGAGCTTTGGACTGTTTCAGATGGAGTCGGATTGAGCCTACATCCTCGCTGTTCTGGCTTCTAGAAGAACCTTTGGTGCATGGGTCCAGGATGGATATACAGGACAGGACTGCCCCTGGTCTTAATCGCAGGCTGTGTGAAACTGGACATATTCAATTGAAACATATTGTGGAAGCTGCGGGTCCTGGACTCTTTTAATACAGGGAGGTGGCATCCCTACTTGGCTTCAAGTCTCATCGCTACACCAGAGGTTTTTCTCATTCATGGATTACTGAACTGACCACGGAGGAAATGGGAATGCTGCGGACTATAGCAGCGATTTAGAGACACCAGATCGAGATGATCCTTTTCCAGAGCTGGGATTTGATGTAAGGCTTGGATGGACTAAAAGGACCGTTACTTGAATCTAAATATGTTGAAAATGGTGATTTATACATGTCAAATGGAAACAGTTGTACAGATACTTGTGTGAAGGCCTTAAACAAAAAGAAACTGGATGGTAAAAATGATACAGTGTGGAGAGACAAACTAAGTGTTGATAACAAAGTAGCGCCAGTATGGAGGGTTTTTATAAAGCCCCTTTAAGTAAGAGATCAGGTGATCTTCAATGGCGGATTTTTGCATGGAGCATTGGCTAGTAATGTTTTCCTAGCTAAAATTAATCCTGCCGTTTCTAGTAAATGTCTTTCTGTGACGAGCCAGAAACTGTGTTTCACTGTTTGGCAGAATGCAGAAGGCTGGAGCCTTTGTTTGACATGTTAAATGCTCTTTTTATGGGAGTTCGATTGTGAAATGGTCCATAACGAGTTTTATATTTGGTGCTGGGTAATCGAGAGAAAATGCATGGAAGTGGAAGCTTATAAATTTTGTGGTGGGGACGGCAAAGCTTTCTATTTACAAGAACAGAAAAAGGTAAAATAGAAAATGTTCTTGTCTGAGATAGTGCCTTTATTGTGATTTTATTGAAGGCCAGGGTATGGGTGGATTTTAGATTTTATAGGGCCATGAATAGTCTGGAAGAGTTTGAGGAGATATGGTGCT
>PIJE02002051.1:30000-34594 GCA_002895965.2 Coryphaenoides rupestris | reverse complement strand
AGAGAGAGAGAGAGACGAGACCACGTCAGACACAGAGGAACAGAGCAGAGAGAGCGAGAGAGAGAGAGAGAGAGAGAGAGAGAGAGTGAGAGAGAGAGCGAGAGCGAGAGAGAGAAAGGGAGAGAGCGAGAGCGAGAGAGAGAAAGGGAGAGAGAGCGAGCACCAAACACAGCTTAAATATTGATGTTACTTAAACATCAGCCTTGCGGTGTTGTTGCACTCGCTCCACCACGTTGCGTTAATTTATTAAACAGCGGCGCTCCGCTCTGCGCCAGCCGTCCCGGTAATTAAAGATGATTCATTCTGAAATACCACTCTGAGGTGAAACAAACGCACACAATATAGTCTCTCTCCTCTCATTAGCCGCGCGTCTGGCAATCTGCTAAACACACATCCGGAAATGGGCTGGGGAACAGGCTTTGACAAATACGCCGTTTAGATTATTTATTTTCTTCTTTTTATATTAGTTAAGACACACACTCTGCTTTTCATCACGAGAGGCAGAGAGACTATTAACGTCTGTGGGTTTTGGGTTTGCTCTAAATTGGGGAACATTCTCGGTCCATCCTGGAGGCGGAAATTACAAATTGATGTCTTATTGTGGCGTTCCATCGTGGTCAGTTCGATTCCATTTACCTTTTTGGGTCGTATTAATGTTAACTAGTAGAATGTGGTGGTGCTTTCAGAGCAGACCCATTTGGTCGACTTTGCTATTCACTATTTGCTATTAACTATTAACTATTTGCTACTAACGCTTTTATCCAATATTCAACCTAACGACCTCCAGTGAGGACAGATTCAGGGCTTCGTTGGAATAACGGATGAGTCCACCGTAGCACTGATAACGTCGATTGTATTCAAAGAAATATACACTTCCCCTCACTGTTCTAATATGAATGGTAAAATGGCCACACTGACACAGGGGTTAACGGGTTCCATGGCTGTAGGACTCTTCACCCCCTGTGATTGTGTGTCTTAGGTCAGTAGTTCATTAATCCCCTCCCACACCAACCCAAACACATGCACACACACACTGCACATGCATAACAACACACTCTTACTCTCTCTCTTAATTGGCTGGAGTCCACTGAGGCTTAGGGATCTATAAAGATAGTTTTGGATTTAAATTATGTTAACACATTGGAAAATAATTAATTCCCCAGTGAGCCTTACTCAGCTTTGTGCATTTAGCGTGCTGCATGTGCGTGCACTTCACATCTGTGCATGTGTGTGTGTGTGTGTGTGTGTGTGTGTGCATGTGCGTGTATGAGTGCATGTGTGTGTGTGCGCGCGTGCATGTGTGTATGTATACTAGTTTGTGGCTATCACAACACATCTCTCTGTCCTTTTGTAAAAGCTCTGAAGTGTGTGTGTATGTGTGTGTGTGTGTGTGTGTGTGTGTGAGTGCATGTGTGTGTGTGTGTGCGTGCATGTGTGTATACTAGTTTGTGGCTATCACAACACATCTCCCTGTCCTTTTGTAAAAGCTCTGAAGTGTGTGTGTCTCATGTCTCTGTCTCTCTCTGCTCCTCTGTCTCTCTCTCTCTTCTCTCTCTCTCTCTCTCTCTCTCTCTTCTCTCTCCTCTCTCTCTCTCTCTCGTCTCTCTCCTCGTCTCTTTCTCTCTCCCTCGCTCCATCTTAGTAACACTGCAGTTCTATCAATCACACACACACACACACACACACACACCACCACTCTTCAGAGCTTTTACAAAAGGGACAGGGAGATGTGTTGTGATAGCCACAAACTAGTATACACACATGCACGCGCACACACACACACACACATGCACTCATACACGCACATGCAACACACACACACACAACACACACATACACACCACTTCAGAGCTTTTACAAAAGGACAGGGAGATGTGTTGTGATAGCCACAAACTAGTATACATACACACATGCACGCGCACACACACACACATGCACTCATACACGCACATGCACACACACACACACACACACACACACATGCACAGATGTGAAGTGCACGCACATGCAGCACGCTAAATGCACAAAGCTGAGTAAGGCTCACTGGGGAATTAATTATTTTCCAATGTGTTAACATAATTTAAATCCAAAACTATCTTTATAGATCCCTAAGCCTCAGTGGACTCCAGCCATTAAGAGAGAGAGTAAGAGTGTGTTGCATGTGCAGTGTGTGTGTGCATGTGTTTGGGTTGGTGTGGGAGGGGATTAATGAACTACTGACCTAAGACACACAAATCACAGGGTGTGAAAGAGTCCTACAGCCATGGAACCCGTTAACCCCTGTATCGGTGTGGCCATTTTACCATTCATATTAGAACAGTGGGGGGAAGTGTATATTTCTTTGAATACAATCGACGTTATCAGTGCTACGGTGGACTCATCCGTTATTCCAACGAAGCCCTGAATCTGTCCTCACTGGAGGTCGTTAGGTTGAATATTGGATAAAAGCGTTAATAGCAAATAGTTAATAGTTAATAGCAAAGTCGACCAAATGGGTCTGCTCTGAAAGCACAGTGTTCATCACCACATTCTACTAGTTAACATTAATACGACCCAAAAAAGGTAAATGGAATCGGACTGACCACGATGGAACGCCAACAATAAGACATCAATTTGTAATTTTCTCCTCCAGGATGGACCGAGAATGTTCCCCAATTTAGAGCAAACCCAAAACCCACAGACGTTAATAGTCTCTCTGCCTCTCGTGATGAAAAGCATGAGTGTGTGTCTTAACTAATATAAAAAGAAGAAAATAAATAATCTAAACGGCGTATTTGTCAAGCCTGTTCCCCAGCCCATTTCCGGATGTGTGTTTAGCAAGATTGCCAGACGCGCGGCTAATGAGAGGAGAGAGACTATATTGTGTGCGTTTGTTTCACCTCAGAGTGGTATTTCAGAATGAATCATCTTTAATTACCGGGACGGCTGGCGCAGAGCGGAGCGCCGCTGTTTAATAAATTAACGCAACGTGGTGGGAGCGAGTGCAACAAACACCGCCAAGGGCTGATGTTTAAGTAACATCAATATTTAAGCTGTGTTTGGTGCTCGCTCTCTCTCCCTTTCTCTCTCTCTCTCTCTCTCTCGCTCTCCTCTCTCCTCTCTCTCTCTCTCTCTCTCTCTCTCTCTCTCTCTCTTCTCTCTCTCTCTGCCTCTCTCTCTCTCTTCTCTCTCTCTCTCTCTCTCTCTCTCTCTCTCTCTCTCTCTCTTCTCTCTCTCTCTCTCTCTCTCTCTCTCTCGCTCTCTCTCGCATGTTCCTCGGTTGTGTCTGACGTGGTCTCGACATAATTTGTTTTCCAAACCTCACCGATCAGTTCCGCATGGCCACACTCGTCGTCAATCATAGGGGACTGCATATTTGGGAGTGTGTGTGTGTGTGTGTGTGTGTGCACGTGTGTGTGTGTGTGCGTGTGTGTGTATATGCGTGCGCGTGTGTGCAAGAACAGCCTTTTGTCATTTTCTTCCTACAGTAACACGGGCGGTTTTGTGAATGATGAACATATTGTGTGTCTATGGACACGGTTGTAGAGCTGCATGTTGTGCCTCCCTCCCTCCCTCCCTCTCTCCCTCCCTGCTCTCCTCCCTCCCTCCCTCCCTCTCTCCCCTCCTTCCCCCCCCCTCCCCCCCCCGCTCTCTCTCTCTCTCTATCGCCCTCCCTCTCTCTCACATTTAAATCTTCCATCTCAGCTCTGCACCTCAGGGACAATTCATCTTTTTTGGATAAGATGTGTGTAAGAAAGAGGGAGAGACAGAAGAAGACGAGCGTGGAGGAGATTGCGTGGGAGGAGATGAGATGGAGTCCAAGGACAGAGGGCAGAGAAGATTACTCGAGAGGAAAAGAGATCAGAGATCAGTTGACAAGATCAGAGCGCTTTGAGATGGAGGAGAGACGGCGGTTACTGTTGCTCTGACCCCACCTGCTAGTTGTTCCAGTGTTGCAACGCTAAAGCCCTGCCGCGGCTGGGGTTTAGCCTAGCGTCTCTCCTGTTTGCGTTCGTCTGGCAAGACTGACCCAGCCACACACACACTCTCTCACACACACACACACACACACACACACACACACACACACACACACACACACACACACACACACACACACACACACACACACACAGAGCCCCGGCTTCCTATTAACCTGCAGGAGCCCCTGCGCTGCGTGGAGGAAACCCCTCATTTCTCAGCCCATGGTGGCTTCTGGTGCTGAAGGTCAGCAACAGATAGAGTTGACTCCTAATTACTGTTAGACTTGCCTGCAGGAGCTAATAGCTTGGGTTTGTGTGTATGTGCTTTGAAAGTGTGCTGCGTGTGTGTGTGTGTGTGTGTGTGTGTGTGTGTGTGTGTGTGTGTGTGTGTGTGTGTGTGTGTGTGTGTGTGTGTGTGTGTGTGTGTGTGTGTGTGTGTGTGTGTGTGTGTGTGTGTGTGTGTGCTCCTGTGATGCTCTGTTCCAACATGTAACGCGTGACATTGTAGCCTCAGTGTTGGACTGAAGTGTGGACGAGTTTATGCCTTTGGTCGCCCTTGCTCTCTCTCTCTCGCTGTCTCTCTCTCTCTCTCTCTCTCTCTCTCTCTGTCTGTGTGTGTGTGTGTCTCTCTC